>PVIR01030732.1:0-20021 GCA_004026965.1 Petromus typicus | reverse complement strand
CCATATCCTGTATAAGACGATATTTTGTTTTGGTTTTTTTGAGAGAGTTGCTTTATAGTTCAGCCTGTCCCTGAACTCGCTGTATAGCCCAGGCTAGCCTCAGACTCACAGCAGTCCTCCTGTCTCTGCTTCCTGAGTACTGGGATTACAGGAATGAGCTACCACACCTGACCAACAAGCTATTTTTGTATTTGAGGGAAAGAGAGGCTTGTGAATGTGATTTTGACAAGGGTCAACTGTTTGCACATAGTTTGTATCTTAGCAATGTTTTCCATGTACTGACAAAAAATCTGCATATACCTAATGTAATTGTATATTATATCAAGTACATAATTTTGTCTAATTGTTTTCATATTGGAATCACATGATACTCATAAAATTTTGTTTTCTTACCATCAAAAAAAAAATCAAAGCCAGTTATCAAACAGTGCAGAAGTATATTTAACCATACAACTATATACACATATATGTGTGTATGCATGTATATGCATCACCCATAAAAACACAGCCCTAAAATATATTATACAACACTGGCAAAATTGCAAGAAAAAAATAGACAAATCTTCCATTAAGAGAAAAGCATTACACAGGAAGAAGAGATTTATAGCAGAATCATAAGCCATAGCTGAGACAAAAAATGTTAAAGAACACCTTCAAAATCCTAAAGGAAAATAACTTCACACAGGTAGACTAGCATTATTAATAGGGACAAATTAATACCATTTACCATTTTCAAGTATGTCACAATTACTAGACTATAAAACAAACTATGATAGAAGAATGTCAGCTACACAGAGATCGGTTCCCTCAGGGAGAAATCCAGAATTTAGCTGATAGAGTTCTGGATACATATGACTAAGAAAAATGCATCTTCATACAGCTGCTGCCTGAGAACCTGATACCTAGTCCCTACATGGAAGCTGAGAGGACAAGAAATCATCCACCTCCTGCAGCTTTCCAGAGCCATGTGGATACTTACTGAGGCTTCTTTCCTTACTACACTTTGAAAGTCTGTCCTCAAATTTTATTTTAAGGGCTAGGGATTTAGCTCAGTGGTTCTGGTACCAGCCTTGCAAGTACAAGGGCCCAGGTTCGATCCCCAGTAACCACATACAACAATGCTGGGTGTGGAGTCTCATACCCACTAGCAATCAGAACCACATACCACAATGCCAGGCGTGGTGGCTCACGCCTGTAAGCCCTGCACTCAGGAGGCAGAGACAGAAGGATTATTGTGAGTGTAAGCCTGAGCTCAGGGCCAGCCTGAACTACAAGAGTGAGACCCTGTTTCCAAAAAAAATTATTTTGAAATTACTGCCATTGTAACAACATTAAGAGGTAGGCCTTTGAGAGGTGACTGGGCCATAAGGGTTTTGCTTCCACAGCAGAGAATCATGTTATCATAAAAGTGAGTGAAGGACACGTGAGACTCTCTCAAAAAATAAAACAAAAGAGTTGATTCAGGTATCATCTATGCAATGTCACAACCAAGATACATTATTTTACTGTTATTGTAGTTCATGATTCTTCTCATGAACTACAATAAAAAATAAATTAAAAATGTGTTTAGTTTGCGGGTAGTATGTCTTGTGTGCATCTCATGCTGGACAAGCAAGAGATTACTTATAGCCCCTAAGAAATACTAATATCAGAACATTTTACTGAGTGAACAAGGATAAAATATGGTTCCTGCCAAGCATTTCATCACCTCCTCCGAACAGTACTCCAGGAGTCTCATCTATCCTGTTGCATTCTGGGACACGTAAACATGGCCAGCTTGAGGTCACCAGCTAGGCCTATTCAAAATGTGAGGTACAAGGATAGCCTGGAATAGCCCTGTTTCTCCAACATGCCTTAAAGGCATGTAGTGACCCAGTCTATAGTGGATAACAGAGTCAATGTGACAATTCCTGATCCAAGAAAGAAAAAGAAAACCAAGTCTCCACGAGAGACATGGAAACTGAGAAATCTAAGGAAAATGCATTCAACGCATAAAATAATACTTCCTGAAATTTCGTCTTAGAAATCTCTGTGTGTATGTATAGGAATGTGTTTTTGGGATGTAAGATAGATATTTCTTTCTTCTTTTTCTTTTTTAGTACTACAGCTTGAACTCAAAGCCTTCAGTTCAGCCTCTTCTTTTATTTTTGAGAGTAGGTCTTGTTTAAATTGCTGAAGCTGCACTCAAACTTCCCTCAGTTCCTGCCTCAGCTCCTCTGAGTACTGGGGTTGCAAGTGTCCCATCATGCCACAGTCAGGATTGCCAGGCCAAGATGATTAGAAATAAACAACACACACACACAAAAAAAAAAAATAATAAAATGGTGAGTTAGGGCATGCCAAAACTGGCTAGGTAGGTGTGGGTGTGACCTGTTAAGTATAAAATCCCAGGATACATGTACATAAAAGTTTCCAGAACTCTGGCATGGACTTGGACTTGTCATGAGAACTTCAGCAAGCTTTCAGCAGGATGACCTAAACCTGAGATCAGCCTCAGGAGTGGGTGACACAAAAAGGAGACTCTACCTGGAGTTTTAGCCAGTGTCCTGCTCTTGCACAGTGGTCCACCCTAACGCTGTCAGGTGTACTTTTTCCCTCTTACTTTTACATGGGCCAGACTTGAGAACATAATTTTCTGTGCATTATGTTATTCAGCCTCAGGAACTTTGTAAGAAGAACATGTTGACAAGCAGAAATTAATTACTTCATTTTTACTAATGAGTTTCACAGCAACTCCTTCCCCATCCTAGCCTTCCTCCACCATACTAAGCACCTCTCAGCAGGGGTTGCACATTTTTTGCCTTGACTTGTGAGGAGATGGCTTGCAACTCACTCGTTTCTTGGAACAGATGAGGCACGTAATCAATCACTAGACCCCTGGCAGTTTAAACATGCAAGAGGCATTTACACAGCTCCTTTCACAGCTCACAACAATAGTAAAGCCACAATTCTAGCTTCTCCCTACAGGACCCAATCAAGCACACTACCTTTTCTGGACTCACATGCATCTGAGAGATGTTCACTAGATAGCTGAGGGTGACAAAGAACGAAACAATGGTTTAAAAGAACATTAGTCCAAGTAACCACATGCACTGCAAACATAATGCAAAAATGTAAATTAAAAAATAAAAGAACATTAGTCTGAATGAGCATACAGGAATCTACCAGCCTTCTGGTTCAGTTCAGAGAAAGTAATAACTTCACACTTTCTAGTTTGTTTCTGAAGGAAAGGACTTGGTCCAATGTGTACGCCAGCATTTCCAGCTGTTACTCACATGAATGGCTCTGTCTTTGGGCACTAATGGGACTTGGGTATATTCCAGTCTCTTGATTCATTAAGAAAAAATATGGTTTGATGCACAAAGACCCACAAATTTTCTAAAGATTGGGAGACATGGAGACTGAGAAATTTAAGGAAAATAAACAAAAAATAAAACATGCCTCAAATAGAAGAGCAAGATACTGATCCAAGAAAATGGAGATACTTGATTTATCTAACAGAAGATTGAAAACAACAGTCATAAATATGTTCACTGAGTTCAGGAAAGCAATGTTTGAACAAATAAAGAACTGCAACAAGAGAGAAAGCAAAAAGATAGCAGATGAATTATAAAGATGAATAAAATAACTAAAAATCTCAATAGAGATTTTAACATCAACTAGATAGAGTAGAAGACAGGCTCTATGAACTCAAAGACAGATCCCTGGAACCAAAAGAAAAAAGTAAAGATAACCTAAAAGGAATACAGGATCATTAACAAATGGACTGATAAACACTTTATGAATGTATCAGAAGGAGAAAAGGTAAAAGTTGATTCAAAAACAATGGCTTCAAATTTATCAAACCTGGGAAAGAAAATAGATACTTGGGAAAATAGATACTAAGGAACCCCACAGGATACTGAATAATATTAACTCAAAAAGACTTACACCAAAACACATAATAAAATTGTCAAAACTTAATGACAAAAAGGAAATTTTTAAAGCAGGAACAGAATATTAGCTTGTTAACTACAAGAGAATCCCTGTAAGACTACTGGTAGATTTCTTAGAAGAAACCTTGCAGATAAAAAATAAGTGAGATGATATATTCAAATTCCTAGATTAAAAAATAAAAGCCAACTGTATGCTATCTGTAAGAAACTCCTTTTCAACTCAAGGACATATATAGACTGAAAGTGAAGGGGTGGAGGAAGATAATCATATACCTGGTAACCAAAACAGAGAATGTACATACTTATTACACAAAGTAGACTTCAAATCATAAATTGAACTTAAAGAAAATAAAGTCTTTATAGAAGGATAAAAGTAATAATTCAACAGAAGATAGAACAACTATAAATATACATGTAACCAACACCAGAACACCTACATATAAAAAAAATATTTAAAAGAAAAATAAATTACATTAACACAATGACAATAGGAAACAATAATATTCCACTTTGAATAATGGATAGAAAATCCAGATAGAATATCATTGGGTTTTCGCAATGGACTTAAGCATTCCGGACCAAATGTATTCTCTCTCCACCCTCTCTCCTCTCTCTCCTCTCTCTCTCTCTCTCTCTCTCTCTCTGATAGATGATAGATAGATAGATAGATAGATAGATAGATAGATAACAGACAGACAGACAGATAGACAGATTCTTCTTAACCACACAAAGAATATTCTACAGGAGAGATAACATGTTAAGGCACAAAATCAGTCAATATATTTAACAAAACCGATACTATATCAAACACCTTTTCCAACCAGAATACAATTAGAAATCAAGGATAGCAGGAAAACCCAAAAATTGGTAAATACATGGAAATAAAACAACACACTCTTGAAAGATTATTGAATCATACTTTGGGCAGAAATAGCTGGTAAAGCTTCTACCTACAAAAACCTTACACCTTGTAACCAAGTAGTGTTACATCCCTAACTTACCAGAAAAGAAAAACTAGTCTTTGCCAACATTTTCTTGCCCTTTATCTACCTTCTACCTTCACAACTCTAAAAAACCATGTGCTTACCATAGAGGCATCAAAACATGAGGAAAATCTAAATGGTTAAGTTTTTGCTTAAAGGACAGTCAATCTTGCAAATTATATGTTAGAAGGATTTTTTGTTGTTGCTGCTGTTTTCTTTTACTTCATTTAAAAAGTAAATAAATCACATTAGAAACATGCATTCTTTTAGGCTTTCTGTCAAACTTTTTACCTTAATTTATATGAATGCTCTGAAACTCATTAATAAAAATGAAGTAATTAATTTCTGCTCATCAACATAGTTATTAGTAAAGTCAGAAAAATTACTTTGGTGAAAGAACCTTGAAAACATAAAATCAATAAGCATTTCATTTCAAAGTTAGTGCTGAGGGCACAGGGTAAAAAGCATTTCAAAAGAGTCTGAGAAACCTAATGCTGAATTCCAGCTCACCACTTATGAGGTGTACAACCTTGAATAAATTATTTTTTTATTATGAAGCTGCCCTGTTCTCACATACAAATTGAGCAGAATTTGCCCTAGTTTGTAGGGTTGTCATGACAATATTGTAACATACACAAGATGCTTAGGACAAAGTCAGGAATTCAGTAAAGTGCCCAAGTGATCCTCTTTCCTACTCCTATCCTCATTTCAGAATATTAAACTTTAAAAACCTGGCTGTGTATATTTGTATGTAAGATTTCTCTTAAGAGGAGAACATTTTATCAAAGAGTCCAATCAGGGCCAGGGATTTAGCTCAGTGGTTTTGGCGCCTGTCTTGCAAGTGCAAGGACCCAGGTTCGATCCCCAGTAACCCAACGTGGAAACTCACACCCAGCAGCAACCAGTACCACATACCACAGTGCCGGCCGTGGTGGCTCACGCCTGTAATCCCAGCACTCGGGAGGCAGAGGCAGGAGGATTGCTGTGATGTGAGTTGGAGGCTGAGCTCAGGGCCAGCCTGAACTACAAAGTAAGACCCTGTCTTAAAAAAAACAGACTAATCACTGACACCAAAGTACATTAAAAAACATGATACAAGCACAGATTTACAGGACCAGAGTGAGACAAAGAAAGCAATTTTTCCAGCATATCTCAAAGTCTCTCAGGGCATTATTTCCACTTTATCTCCTGATTCCTCTACTCCTCCTCAATCTCATTGTCCTTTTGTCAGAGCTAAAGGCCTAAAAGAAACATGCAAACAAACGAAGTAGATAATGGATCAGATATTTATTCCTTTGTCAGCTGACATTTTCTCATTACCTTCTCCAACTTGCACAAAACTAAAGATAGAAGATCTTACTCCATTTTTAAATTGATCTCAGGTTACTAAGGTAATATTCTATTAGGCATGATTGATAATGATAGCAATACTTTATGTTTGCTAAGCATTCTGTGAAGTTCAAAGCACAGTTATATCCATTTTCTCATTAGATGAAAAGAACTGTTATCAAACAATGCCCACTAGAAGTAAAGCCTTGCAGCTGTGAATTTTGCGGACCACAGAGATTACAATTGTTGTATTAGTCATCCTCATAGATATCTGAAATAGTTTACACTTCAGGTCCTCTACACAGAGTTTCTTGTTAAATAACTGTGCCTCTCTGATGAATTGTTATCTGAATCAAAAGCCTTAGGCATAAAGAAATGACAGATGCCAATGGATAATGTCAAAGTCAAATGCTCAATAAAAGCATTATATGCCAGATAATTAACTTTTTATTTCTTTTTGAAAACCTGCTTTCTCTCTGGCTACATGTGTGCCAAAAATGGATCTCACAAGCTCAAATCTCACAAACAATGGTGGTCATTCAGACACAAACAGCATACAATTACTGAAGTTCTTTATGATAAAGCAGTGCAGAAGATAAATTCAAGCCCTAAAAACAGGTGTGAAAATAACTGCAATCCAGTGAGGCATCAAGGCAGCAAGTTAGCTAAAGCAGCAAGTTCAATGCACCAAGTGAAGAGCAACATTCTGTACTCTCTGCATTTGAAACACAACCAGGGGGGAGCTCTTCTGAAGGAAGAGCTTCATCTTCCAAAATCATTGGCATCTCTTTGCTTGCTATGTCTTGGTTTCCTTCAGAGGAAGGAAAAAAATGTGCTGTAAAAGACTAAACAGCACTGACCAAAGGATAGAAAACTACTTTTGCCTGCATATATGACAGCATGGTTTTGTTGTTGTTGTTTGTTTATCTGCTGTTTTTTTTGTTTTTTTGTTTTTTTGTTTTTGTTTTTGTTTTTTTTTTTTTTGAGACAGGGTCTCGCTTTTGTAGTTCAGGCTGGCCCTGAGCTCAGCCTCAAACTCACAACAATCCTCCTGCCTCTGCCTCCCAGATGCTGGGATTACAGGTGTGAGCCACCACATCCAACACTGTGGTGTGTGGTTCTGATTGCTGATGGGCGTGATTCTCCACACTCAGCATTGTTGTATGTGGTTACCAGGGATTAAACCCAGGTCCTTGCACTTGCAAGGCAGGTTTCAGAAACTCTGAGCTAAATTCTCGGCCCATGACAGCATGTTTTTAACCAGCAGCATTTTACTTTACCATGGCCTCTTGGGAAGTCAGAACTCAGAAAATTAGTCAACAGTGCTGAACTGATATGCACAAAGAAAATAAGGATACACTCCAAGACCTGTACCTTTGAAAATAAAAATTTAATTATCTGGCCTATAAACCGATTTAGAAAGAATCACTATTTCAATAGTGATAGCTTAAATCAGACATTAGAATAGTTTTACAACAACTATAAAGCTTGTAATACAACAAAGCTGCCACCAAAAGTTCGCGGGGAAGTGGTTAGTTTTGCTTTAGCCACCAACTTTCTCTACTACATATCATATCACTTATTATTTCCTAAGTTTTAATTCTTCATATGGCTCATGCTTTCCCTCCCTATGTAACAGAGTTATTCTGAGAATCAAATGAGATAAAAATCAGATATTAAAATATGCAGTCAAATATGAACAAAAAGTTTGATTGTCAGTTTTATTAGGAGCCAAAAGAATAATTACAAAAACCCATAAATATTCCTGAATAGTTGTGCATTAGTTCAACTCTTTCTTAACATCTCTCAAGTAATGTCCATTAATTTTTCTCTATAATAATGTTAATGCACAGTATTACTTGACCTCAGTGGAATCAATATTTCAGTACGTGAATCATATGGTCCTCAAAAAATGCATTAACATTCATAAACCTCTGAAGTACAATATGCTACATACAAATTGCTCATTTGAAAAGGATGTTCTCAGATGCCCACAAAACTATTGGCCTGCCATAACATATAGGTTCCAATGACAGAATATTGTGTGAATGACCATAACTACCTCTACAATGATGCTCAGCTCAACAGATCCAAGAGTGTCAAAAGCATGGTGCAACAACACCAAGTCACTGAAACGGAGAGCAGAAGAGGTCAGAATGCATCCTGCCTCTATCCAAGTAGACCAGAGAGGGGAAGACCTGAGGGAACATCTGGTGTTTCAAAAAGAGAACTTCTTAAAATGTACATGTTATTTCTTTATATGCTTTATTTTGCTCTAACCTTACTAAGTGGAAAATTTTTGTTCTAGCCTTTTCTCTTTTTTCCACTCTTCCCAGATTCATTTTTGTAGCTTTTATGAGGCAAGTGAACAACGTGTTTTTAGAATCCTAAATTGACAAAATGATTTGATATTGAATATGTATATATTAAAATGATTTTTATATATATTGTTTCTACTTTCCCCCAAGTTTTTCTTACCTCACCAATGGGAAACTCTCATTTTTGCAATTTTAACTTTGGTTAACTGCTGCCATTAAATTAATGCTTTTTGGGGGGAAGTAATAGTAATGGGAAAGGGGCAGCGAAAGATTCTAAAGGAATGATAATGAGGGTTTCCTGATGTTAGTAGTTATATGAATTTTCTCATTTTGCAGTAATTCATTATGTTACACTTATAATGCATATGTTTTTCTGTATGTATGTTAATAAAAGCATTATTAAATATCACCACACAGAACATAGAGATGCTGAAAATGAATATATCAATCACTTGAGATTTCCAAAGTTTTACAGATAAAATGTAGAAATAATCAAAGAGATGCATTTTCTTTTCCTTTTCCTTTCACTAAAATGTATAAAGTTTCTACATAAAGAAAGCATGTCCCTATTGGAAAATAATTGAAATGTGTACATGTAAAATCATTTTGGAAACTGTCATTACATTTCTAATAAATGCTATGTCATTATCATCCTTGCTGTATACTGTACACAAAATATTCTGACTAAAGAAACACCTCTGTATCCACCAGATTATCAGAAAGAAGAATTACTTCCTTTTTCAGACTTAAAAAATGCCTCAAATAGGAAGGAAATTAAATATCCTTGAAATCATCATGATTGTGGACAGACTATATAAGTTAGTAAGAATTAAACAAGAGTGAACAAATGCAAAAGTATTTGAACTACGCCAGTTTTTCAATTCTGATACAAATGCATTTCACCAGATCTTCGGAAGAAACTCAAGCAGATTTTCCTTGAAGAATTAAATGGAAATATATGTCGAGATGGCAGTTTTAAAGCTGGGATCCACAGGAGATACAAAAAATCAGTGTCTGATTTGGAGAAACAAGAAACAAGAAACGCTGACCTGAGGCTGACATGGATGCTCAGAAGCCATTTGGGACACGCCACAGACTGTGCACCTTACATGGTGACAAGGACACAGTACAGAAACAGCAAAGAATATTCTGCTAACTGGAAATGTAAGACTTAGATTGAAAATCAAACAGTGATTATCCAGTTTGAGTTTGAAAAGAAAAATGAGGTAAGGGAAATGGATGGTTATGAGTTCACAGAATGTGATTTGAATCTCTAAAACTGTTTAAGGTAGCAAAATGGCAAACTTTCCAACTGGAACAAAACATTCAACTCACAAGAACTTGAAGAATCATTATATTTGCACAGAATTTAAAGCTCTGAAAGGAAGGCTGAAATAGAAAGTGGCAAGGTAAAAACATTTGAGACTGTGGAAGATATGACATTGGAAGAAGACTTGCATTGTAACAAAAGTCATATAATTTACACAACACAGGTACTAGTAAAAGGGAAGCAGAAGTAAGAGTTATGATCTGGGATGTCTTTATTCTAAAGTATAATGAGTGATAAATCAAAGATATCAACACCAGGAAGTAAACAGAACTTTATTTATTGAATCTTTAAATATTTATTGAATGTATATATGTGCTACACCCTGGTCTTCAAAGATGAAATACAGTGCCAAGAACTTCAGAGTCTAAGACCTACAGTCTAGTGGGAACATAGATTAAATTATAATAGCATAGATACTAACAGATTTATATAAATTGCTGTTGACTTAAAGATAGGGGACATCAAAGTCACATCAGAAGTTAACGGGAAGCTTGCTGGAGTAAGTAGCCCTTGAAATAAGTCCTAATATGTAGAAAATACAAGGGTATTCTAGACAAATAAGGAAAAATATATTTCTCCAATTCAATCAGAAAAATGTGTTGCTGAGTTTTAGAAATAAACGTAAGTGTCTCACTAAAATCAGAATTTAAAACTGAGCAGAACTATAAATAGAAAATTTGAAAAAGATAAAAAGAAAAAGGAAAAGATAGGAAACAATTTGGGACATATATTCTTGGCCATCTGGCTATGGGAGATATAAATGTTTCTTATATATTTCAAATGCAAAATAGAAAAGAAAACTTAGCTTTACTGAGCATCCACTATGTAGCTACCAGATTATGTTAAATGAATCCACATATGCTGTCTCGGAGTAGGACAATAGTAGGAGGTTGTCAGTAGCTATATATCTCATAAGACTTTTTTTCTAAAACATGGCAAATTTTTGGTGTACCTTGATAGATGTCCTGTTTGAAGAATTAGAAAGAGCAATTAAAAATTTTATTTTTGGAACCCAGTTCTGGTCAACAAGGAAAAATCAGCTAATGAAGAAAAAGCAGTAGAAATATTGGGAAAAATCCAAAATCTTGTCCTTAATCTTCTTATATTCTGAAATAAGAATGCTAAATGTAGCCAGAGTTGTACTTTAAATATAATCAGACTTGTAACTGAACAGTATTATGTAATCTTTTCAACAGGAAGATTTCTTTTAAATATTAAATGTATGTTTTACAGACTTCTACATAGTAGTAAGATCAATTACATAATTTAAAAATTACATAAGGGTTAGGAAAAGGCAAAAGAAGCAAACAGGATCTGTTTGAAAATGAATCCAGCAAAGTATGAATGCAGAATAATGCAGAATAAGGATTTTTCTCATTTTAACAAATATCACCTGTAAAATTCTGTCATATATCGTGAGAAGAATCTCATTAGCACCATTTTATAATAACCAAATGATGTAAGTGAAATGCATTTGTACAACACCTCTTCTTGTAGAATGACATTCAAGATTGAATGCCTATTCTTATTGGCAGGAAGTGAACAAATTCTCACTTATGAGAAGTGTATTACATCTTCAAAGGTAGTCAGAGATCATTTAGTGAATTATCTTGCTAACCACTAACTAGCTACTAACTTCAAAGAGTTAATGAATCTCTTTCAAAGACTAAGTGATTTCTTCTTTCTAACGAACAGGATCAAGTCAGTCTATTCATTAAAACTTTTACCATTCAAGTGAGGCAGGGAAGAGACACAATATAATCCCAACTCCATGACTGGATACTGCATTCCAGAGGGCTCTCAGGCATAGGCCACAGCTGTGATGTGCACAGCAGTGATGAAAGTCCTCAGTCCCTGTGCCATGTCCTGAGTCCTCTGGGCAGTGTCCTTGATCTGCTATGGATTGGCCTCAGAAGATCTGAAAATGTGCTCATGTAAGTAAGCACAGATCAAGTGGAAAATAAAAGCTGTAGGATATGGATTACTCTTTGAACATCTTATTTCACTATGAGAAATTACCTCATAAATGAATAATGAAAATTGACTCAAAATTTATTTACAACCAGAAGATTTTCAATATCTAAAATGACTGACTGAAGGTCAATAAGTTAGTTCACTGCTAAAATGAGCATACAGCATTAGAAATTTCAAATTTACCATGAATCAAGGGTTTAAAGATGGTTAACTGAGTTAGATAATACATAATTATTCCAAGGTGAAATACGATGAGTATTTTTCCATCTCTGTAGGTCATGTAGTGAAGCTGTCCTGAATCCAAGTTTTGGTTAATAACTCATGTTATCAACATGAGTTATTAGTGTGTTGTTATTAGTTGTGTTGTTATTAGTGTATTTATTGTTATTGTGTTGTTATTAGTGTTGTTATTAGTGTATTTGAGCAACACAAACAAGTTCCTGCCTTCATGAAGCTTATGACCTAAGTAAGAATAGAGACAGTACAATATGCACAGAAGTATGTCATGCATATAAACGAACTCCAGTGGTCATGAAATATATAGTGGGTTAGTGCATAATTATCCACTCCAATAGGGCAGGATTGAAAGAGGGAATCAAGTAAGATTCTGCTGAGGAATATTAGGGTAGCGCTAACTGGGAAAAAAGGGAGAGGGAAATACATGACAGCTATAGGAATATATCTCACATTGATTTCCACATAAATATTTCATGGCGTTAATTTACTTTGTGTGATAAATGCTTTAACTACATTATTTTACTATTAATTTACTTGGACGTATTATAATATTCAGGATGCTCCAATCCATTACCTTATTTAATTCTATTTTAAACTCACCACAATTCTATCAGTTATGTAGGATTACTATAACATCCATCTCCAATATGGAAATCTTAAACCTGAGATGAAAGGCTTTGCTCAACGTTGCATGATTAGGAAACTGTGAAGTCTCAGTTGAAAACCAGATCTTCTGACTACTGGTCAAGGTGAAGTGCAGAAAGACTTAGATCTGAACTGCACACATGATGTTAGAGAGAAGGGAGAAGTTCTTTTTTAAAAAATTCAAATCTTTATTGGTACATATACACATCATCATCACATTCAACACTAAGAGTGTGTAATGGTATGTGACACGACTTGATTCTCATTTTTTCCCATTCCCTTACCCACCCTACAACTCCCCACTCCCTATATACATAAGCTTTAATTCTTTTTATTATTATGACATTCTTTTTCCCCTCATTATTTACCCCTACACCCTACTTCCTTTTAAATATTTTCTATTTCACAATATTAACTATATATACTAGAATTCATTTACATCTTCATTTTCTCATACCAGAAAAAAGATATGATATTTACACCTGTGACCTATTTTTTTCACTTATGAAGATGTCCTGAAGGTATATCCATTTGAATATGAATAACTCAATCTTATCATTTTTTTTATCACAGAATAATACTCCTCTAAAAGAACCACATCTTATCCAGTCTCTAGTTGATGGACAGTTTGGTTGTTTCCAAGATTTTGTATCACAAACCAAGCTGCTATAAACATGGGTGCACATATGTCACTGCAATATGAATCTTTTAATTCTATTGTGTAGATACCTAGCAGAAGAATGGGCAAGTCAAATGGGACCTTTAATCCTAGTTTTTTGAGGAAGACAAGTGTAGACATTGATTTTTACAGGGGTTGTATGAGTCTACAGTCCCACTAACAGTGGAGAAGTGTTCCTTTTTCTCCGCACCCTCACCAACATTTGTTGTTGGCTAACTCTGAGACAGCAGCTATTCTTTGTGAAGTGAGATGAAATCTCAGTGTTGTTTTCATCTGCATCTCTCAAATGACTAATGATGCCGAACATTTCTTCATATACTTCTTAGCTGCTTTTACTTCTTCCTCTGAAAAGTATCTATTCAATTCAGATGCCCATTTTTGAATTGGGTCTTTAAATTTGGGTGGGCTGATTTTTTTAAGCTCTTTGTATATTCTAGATAGTGGCCATTTGTCTGAGAAACAACTAGTAAATATTCTTTCTCATATTGTTGGTGACCTTTTCGCTCTGTTGATCATTTCCTTTGCTGTGCAGAAGCTTTTTAATAGAATGAGATCCCATTTGTTGATTTCTGCTTCCAGTTCTTGTGCTACAGAGGTTTTATTCATGAAGTTTTTCCCTATGCCAATGTCTCCAAGAGTTTTGCCTAACCTGTTCTGCAGCAGGTTTAGTGTTTCTGTTTTAATATTTAGATCTCTAATCCACTTGGTCAGGGTATATGATCTTTTTGATGATTCTCTGTATTCTGTTTGTCAGTATCTTATTGAGGATTTTTGCATCAATGTTCATTAGGGAAATTGGCCTGTAGTTCTCTTTTTTGGTTGGGTCTTTCCCTGCTTTTGGAATCAAGGTTATGGTTGCTTCCACAAATGAATTTGAGAGTACTGCTTCCTTTTCAATTTCATTAAAGAGTCTGAGATGCAGCGGTGTTATCTCTTCTTTAAAGTTTTGTAGAATTCAGCAGTAAAGCCATCAGGACCAGGGCTTTTCTAAGTTGGTAGGTTTTTTATTACATTTTCAATTTCACAGATTAATATTGGGATGTTTAACATGTCTATATCTTCTTCATTCAACTTTGGAAATTCATATGTGTCTAGAATTCTATCCATTTCTTCCACCTTTTTGCAGTTTCCTATTGCATGGAGTACTGCTTTCCATTCCTTTACTTTCAGTCTAAGGCTTCCTTTCTCAATTAGGTGTGTTTCTTGTATTGAGCAGATTGTAGGATCTTGCTTCTTGATCCATTCTGCCAGTTTGTGCCTCTTAATTGGCACATTGAGTCCACTGACATTAATGGTTATGACTGATATACAAAGAATTAGTGCTGCCATGTTTTCCTGTTCTTGGATCTTTTATTCTTTGCTTTTGCTCTTTTCCTATCAGTTTCTTCTTTGGCTCAATGGGTTGACTCTGTTGGGTCTCATGGGTTTGTAACTTTCCTTATTTTTCTCCAAGATATTCTTTAGAATATTTTGGAATGCAGGTTCTGTATCTGTGAAGTTTTTCAGGTGTTCTTTGTCATGGAAGAATCTTATTACGTTCTCAATTTTGAAGGACAGTTTTGCAGAATACATCAGTCTGGGTTGGAAGTTGTTTTCCTCCAAAGCTTGAAACAGTTCACTCCAGGCTCTTGCACTGAATATTTGGGTTGAAAAGTCCGCTGTGCTCCTGATGGGCTTTCCTTGGTATGTAATTGTTTTCTTTTCTCTGGCTGCTTTCAGTATTTCATTCTTTTTCTTGATATCTGAAGCCTTTATAATTAAATGCCTACGTGTAGATTTTTTCATGACTTGACCATGTGGAGTTCCATATGCTCCACATATTTGTATGTCCAATTCTTTTCCTTTTCCTGTGAAGTTTTTGGCCATTATCTCTGTGAACAGTTGGGTTTGTTTGTTTATTTGTTTATGTCTTTTGTATTGTCTTCTGCTTCCTCAGTGACTCCAATCAATTGTTATTCTTCTTTGAATCATCTAGGAATTGCTGGATTGATTTATCAGAATCTTTTGCCATTTTCAATTAATTATGCCTTCCTTGTTCATTGGCTGCGATCCTGTCTTCTAGGTCTAAAATTTGGTCTTTTCCCATATTCATTATATTGTCCAAACTTTCGCTTTCTTTCTTGATTTTATGGACCTCTACTTGTAGCTGTATAAAAGGTTCCGCTGCTTTTGCTATCTCAGATTCTATCTACTCCCTGATTTCCTCTTTAGCTTTATTAATCATAGCGTTAACTATGTATAGTTTCTCTGTTTTCATCTCAGAGATCAGTTCTGATTTCCATTTTACTAGATCTCCTTTGGTGACCATTTCAGAGAATCCTGGTGATTGAACTTCAGATGTCTCCATTTCCTTTCCCTCATATTATCTTGGGGTGAAGATCTTTGGATCTGAGACTTTGAATTTTTCCTCATCTCTGAGCTTTAGTCGCTGCTGTTTCTTTCTTTCTTCTTTTTTTTTTAACTTTATACTTGCCCTATTGTCTGGTGATGTTTGTTGCAGGTCTCTTTCTTCCTAATATTTAGGGCCCTTAAGATATCAGTGTTTCCTGGGTTGTTGTTCTTGGGTATGTAGAGGGACCTAAACAACCCTAGTTCTAGCACACCATGTAAGGAACTCAGACAGCACAGTCAGATCACCTTGGTTGAAAAGCACTGGGTAGTGGAGGCCCACAGGCCCCAACCCCAGGCATGGGTATCTAATTTGTACCACCTGAGGTTCCCACTGACTTGGCAACGCCTAGTTTATCTAGAGTGTCCATGAGTGCCCTCAGTGCGGTAGGCATGGAGGCAGGCAGGCCCCAGCCCTGGGCATATGTGTCTAATGGCACTGCCTGAGATTCTGGCAGACTCAACTGGGCACCATTTACCTAGAGTGTATCTAGGTGCACTCAGTGTGGTTGAAGTGGAGGCAGGCAGGCCCCAGCCCTATGTGCCCACATCTAATGGCACTGCCTTAGGTTCCTAGAGAAGGGAGAAGTTCTATGATGACTTTCACAGGCAGTCAACATTCACTACTAAAACAAAAGTCAACTAGAACTTGGATATACTGAATTTTACTCCAACTTTTAAAACAATACCACATAAAAGATCACCACACTATCACTGTATATTGAAATCATACCTTGTCACTGTCAATATGAATAAATACCACTTTTTCTAGTTGGCCATGGTTTAGGATCTCTTCTTTATATTCAGTAGAATGAAATACTAGCTAAGACTTGATAGCTCTATATTTCTTGGATAGCCTCCCGAAGAGACTTTGAGAGGCTTGCCTTTCAGTCAACATAGGTTTGCCTCATCAAGATTCTGAGGGTATCAACAATTTGCAGTGATGTGTTAGAGCTCAAGACTGGCCAGTGCAGCTGTCAGGTGCAGCTACTCCACATGCGTGGAAGGAGATGGCATCCACATCAAAACCAAAGTCATAACACACTGTAAATGAGCATCTCTTCTCCTCTACCTCGTTCCGCTCCAACCTGATATAATCATTTTAATCTATCTTGTCTACTAAATTAAATTGTACTAGAAACAGGTTGTTTTATGTACATAATTAAGTCGTTAGCATTTTTAAACATCATTGGAAAGGATACCAATTGCACCAACTAAGCAGTTAATTTAAAACTATGAAGAAAGCAGCAACAGACTTTCAAATGTTCCATTATAAATAAGGGTGAACTGTTTTGGTCAAAACAGTACATTGACCTATAACAAAAAAATGCAGACCACATATCCAGTACTATGTAACTGTATCTGTTACAACTATAAAGAAAATAATTTTAACACAGAAAATATAAATTCATTCTCTCTAAGTTATATAAATCTTTCAGATACATGAATTCCATGGATGGAGACAAACTGATAATAGAAACACAACTAAGATCAGTAAACAATGTTTTAGAAATAATTAAAAGGACCTAAAGTTATCCAAATTTTCAGTTATTATAGGGCCATCATAAAAATGTCTTGGCTACTTCAAAACATTTGTATCAATCCAAAATCATTTATTTTTGCAATTTACTACCATTCTTTCTGTACATGCTTCCAAATCCTTTACCTAAAATGAAGAGTTCCTGTTAATATGGACAGTAGGCAACAATTAGGTTGTGGAGTGCTTGAAATCACAGTATACAACCTTGTTCATTTGTGTTGGGTGAATAAGTAAATGAACTGATAGAAGACTGTAGGTTCTGTGCCAGACGATGATCAGGGCTCAGTCTCATGAGTTGCCAGCATCTCACGCTGCATGGCAGACAACAGCCCCACAAAGTTGTGTCAGGTTGGTTTCTGAATCTCTCTCTCTCTCGCAAGCTGGGAAAAGAGCCCTTTTTGTCAGATAAGGCACTGAAGCATACCACATAAGTGAAAATTTAAGACCAATTTTAAAATAGCTCTTTGCAGGTGCATTCTAGGATGTCCTCCCTATTTCAGGTCTCCAAGATACCAACTCAGTTGAAGGAAGAATCAATAGCACTCTTTAAGTAATCCTACTTGGAGAATCAACCTGATTATTAGAGGTATTTTTGCAAACAATGGAGAATCTTGGAAATTTAATAGGTGCAACACATCAAGAAAATCTCATTCAATTTATTTCATTTAAAAAGTTAACCTACATGAAGAACAGCAATTTTTTCAGTGAACATCAGCTGGCCTTTTGTTTTCCATACTTTTCTTTCAATTTCAACACATTTTTTTAGATTTCACTGCATTCCTTGGGTCTACAAGCTACCATCATCAAGAAAACAAAGCAAACAAAAAAAGACATAGCAGAAAAGTAAAAAGAAGGAAAATGGGAACACACAGGGGTAGGAGAAAAAAAAGCAACAGTCTATCTGATGAGGATTTATGTATGGTTAACTCTGAACTCCAGAAAGATGGAAGATAATACAACTGAACTGTACACAAAAGAGATAATCTCAGATAAATGCAGAGTGAGTCATAAAAACAAGGGCACATGAAAGAAGAATGAAGGGGAAAAAGTTAAAAATACTGAAAAGGAAAAATGAAAAGCAAATAAGCTCACAAGTAAAATTCAAAAAACTGCTTCTCAAACACCAATGATTGTGGAGTCAATATTATTTTTAAAAAGTTATTTCCTGCTCCCATATTTTGGACGCAGAGGCCGCTCACACTTCGGCATCCTGAGGGGCCCACGACCATTCAGGGTTGTTTCACTGTCCCATCTGCTGGGCTTCTCTGACAATACCCCAAATCTAAAAGGAGCAGCAGTGACAAAGCACAAGGAGCGCTTTCCTAGAAAGCCATGAACACTAGATCCTGATTCTACAGAGGGGCCGGGAGCAATTTTATCAAAAGGAATTGACATAGTTTGCCATAAATTCATTATTATTTCCTAAATAAATCTTTTGGGGGGGCACTTTAGACCTTAGATGACTGTCACTTGTGAACAATTTAAATTATGGGAAATATTCAGATTTTCAATAAATCTGGCATATAGATCTAGCAGAAGATTATGGAGTCATTAAAAGTACTATTCTCAAAGATCAAAGAAGTAAGCAAATATGCTATAGTTTTAACAAAAAAGATTTTTAAAAACTCTCTATGATTCCATTTATCTTGAATGCATCCATGGGAATGTATCAAATGCATTTTTCAGAGGAAATTACTGTCATTACCCATCATATGGTGCAAGTATCACATGCTTATGATTTGTCACACTCACTTTAGTGGTCCCTACCTTTCCTCACAAGTACTCACTTGAGCTGCTCTAGTGTTTCATCTCAGCATATGTAATGCCCAGCACTGGGATGCATCTATACCAAATACTCAAGAAATGTTGCTAAATAATTCATAAATAAAATAATAAACAAACAGAGAGAAAAAAAGTGACAACAAACACACAAAAACAAAGGTTTTTTCCTTGGAGTGATATGATTCCAAGTGATTGTAATTCTCTTCGTTTAAAAAATTACTTAAAATTTGTTAAAAATTATAACATGAGAATAATATGTACAATCATGAAATATTATTAGTGAAAGATGCTTCTCCTAAAATTCATATGTTACATAATTGTCCTTATAGGAAATGTCCATAAAAGGCAAAGTGGCAGAGACAAACAGATCAGTAGTTGGATCAGGGTGGGAGCTGAGGTGAGCAGGGCTGGAGAGTGAAGGTTAACATGATTTCTGGTTAGCAACATGAAAATATAACGAAATTACACAAAGGGAGCGGTTTTGCAACTCTGTAAATATGCTAAAAAATATTGAGTGTATATTTCAAATGAGAGGATTTTATGAAACATATACTACATTTCAAAAAAGCTACTTACAATACTTTTAATGATATTAGTAAAACTAGTTGAGCTTATTTCATTTGAATCCACAAACAGACCACTGGATATCTTTCTAAAACAATATCTTTTTCTCACAAAACCTTGATAAAATAGAATACAGATAATACCTTTAGTACAAAGTATCAGAGCCTTTATAAAGTATATTCCTAGGTTCATATATTCTTGGTTACCTTAAGTAAAATCCTTTCGGATATACGACATTATGATCTGCACCATGTATAAGTGCATGTTCACACATACACCATACTTTTCTGTAACAAAATATAGTAAAATCCATCATA
>PVIR01030731.1:0-20014 GCA_004026965.1 Petromus typicus | reverse complement strand
TGTGGAGACCCACACCCAGCAGCAACCAGTACCACATACCACAGTGCCGGGCGTGGTGGCTCACGCCTGTAATCCCAGCACTCGGGAGGCAGAGGCAGGAGGATTGTGATGTGAGTTTGAGGCTGAGCTCAGGGCCAGCCTGAACCACAAAAGCGAGACCCTGTCTCAAAAAAAAAAAAAACCTAAAAAAAAAAAAAAAGATTACATATTATTTATTTACTGATTGTAAATACAAAGCTCTATATTTACCATAGGTTACTACAACCTATATATACAGTCTAATTGTAATATACAGTACATACAGATTTATGTATCATATGTATATGGCCTATATGTAAATACAACTGAATGTTGCATTTCTATATACCAAATAAATCCTTGAACATCAAATAATTTTGAGAATATTTATGGCTTGTATAAACAGGATTACTGTCAATAAATTTCAGAGCTTTGTAAGAAAAATCCTAATAAAGATGAAAATATAGTACAGTACTTATAGATCTATTTTAGAAGTTTTGCAATACTGTAAAAATGTATTTGGACTAATATTTGTGATTTGGACTGTAAGCAAATGTTCATATTTGTTCTGATGAATAAAGTCCATGAATAAAGTCAGAAAAATGTTTCCATATTTTCAGATAATATTTATTTCCTGTTAGCAATGTAGAAGGGTTCCCTTTTGCCCCAAAGTTTCACTAGTGTTTTTTTTTACTTGATTTCTCGATATAGCCATTCTTTCTGGAGTAAAATGGAATCTCAGTGTTATTTCAATTTCCATTTCTCTACTTGCTGATGTTGAGCATTTTTAAAATTAAGTTTATTGGTGCATTTTAAATATACATTATAATTACAGTCATCATTGAGAATTTGTATCTGTACATGATATATCATTTTTTGTATGCTGATTTTCATTTTTTCCCATTCCCTTGCCCTCCCTTCAACCACTACGTCCCTGTATACACAAGCTGTGTTTCTGTGTTTTCCTTTTTGCCTTCAAATTTTTTCTTTCTTTTCTTGGCCTTCTCCCTATCCCCCTTCCCCAATTTCCCTTCACCTTTAAAATTTTTCTTCCTATTTCACAGTACTTATCATACACCTTGGACCTCATTTACACATTCAGCTTCTCACCCTAGAGACACAATATGGTGTTACACATGTGTGTTGGCCAGTTGTTTTACTTCTGAAATGTGTCTTCATTTTGGTTGACATTTATTTGGTTGCCCATTACTTGATAGTCTTTTATTTTGGAGGGTACAATTTTTGATTTCTTTATGTAATTTACCTTCATCCTCTAAGGAATAACAGTCAAAAAATTTGTCTCACTCTATAGATACTCTCTACTATGTTGGTTGTTTCATTTGTTGTGCAGAGCTTTTTAATTAGACAAATTCCAATTTGTTGATTCATGATACTATTTTCTTTTCTTTTTTTTGGAGACAAGGTCTCTCTTTGTGGTTCAGGCTGGCCCTGAGCTCAGCCTCAAGCTCACATCACAGCAATCCTCCTGCCCCTGCCTCCTGAGTGCTGGAATCATAGTTGTGAGCCACCACGCCCGGCACTGTGGTATGTGGTACTGACTGCTGCTGGGCATGAGTCTCCACACCCAGTACTGTATGTGGTTATAGAGGGGATAGAACCCGGGTCCTTGTTCTTGGTGAGACTGGCTCTGGAACCACTGAGCTAAATCCCTGGCCCCATGATACTATACTCTAACACAATATTAATGAAACTTTTACAAAACAAAAATCTAGATTTTTCTTTTTTATTATATATTATTGGATGACTCAAACTAATGTCGGTTGGATGGATATTTATTCTCAAATTAAGAGCTGGGTGTGTGGGGAATATTATTAGTACTCTAGATAGTGCAAATACTCTCAAAATTTAAAAAGAAAAAAATCTAAGTCTAAAAGAATACTTGGCCGTGGCTAGAAATACTGGAACAATTTCCAGCAGTTTGGAACCAAGAGCAGATGGGAAATGATCACCTGGAGCTCAATTACAAGAGTGTTAAGAGGTGGTGAGAGTGGGTCAGGGATGTACAGTATTACCACTTCTAATTCTCTCCAAGCTATTTTTAAGATTCAGTTTCAAAGCTTCTATCTTGAAGTTCTGCTTTCTAAATAAGGCTCATCTTCAAAGATGACTTAGTGAGGGGCCGGGGAGTTAGCTCAGTGGTTCCGGCGCCTGTCTTGCAAGCACAAGGACCCGGGTTCGATTCCCCGGTCGCCACATAACAATACTGGGTACACCCAGCAGCAACCAGTACCACATACCACAGTGCCGGGCGTGGTGGCTCACGCCTGTAATCCCAGCACTCGGGAGGCAGAGGCAGGAGGATTGTGATGTGAGTTGGAGGCTGAGCTCAGGGCCAGCCTGAACCACAAAGCGAGACCCTGTCTCAAAAAACCTAAAAAAAAAAAAAAAAGATGACTTAGTGAAATGGCTTAAGATTCATAATAACCACAACTTCGTGATAATTAAAACTAACATAATACAAAGTTTAGGACTGAATAGCTGATGCATTTATTTTTCTAACAGTGAAGGTGCTTACTTGCTAAGACTGTATTAAGGCACTGTTTCTGATACCATTATTGAAATGTAAACCCCCTGTAATTAATGGGCCCTTTACAAAAATCGCTCCTGTGGAATTTTATTTCCTCTAGTAAAAATGATAGAAGTTTAATTTTAGATATGGGCTGGTTCATTTAAAAGCAGTTAATTTTCATCTCCAGCATGCTGTAGATTTTCTACATTTATCATACAATGCTTTTTGTTAAAATAGGCTTTATTTGTATCCATAAAATAGCTTTGGTATGTTATCATTTAATTAACTTATAATAAGAACACTGCATGTCACTTTGTCCTCTGAAAGCAAAGAAATCACAAAGCTTGCTAGATTTGTGTATATACATTTTTTCAAGATTCTAGGTTCATTTAAATAGCGACATGATACTATAACCTTTTCATTTTTACAATAAAATAAAGGAATGCAAAGTCAAGTTGAAACAAATGTATTGAAGCATACAGAGCACAGAAGCCAAACGGATTCAATGGCTCGTAAGTCAGACTATTTATTTTCACTTATTTTCATCAGAACACATCTTAGGTTTCCCAGAGTATATCACCCTTATCTTTACACTAAGGCCTTTGTCACTGTGTGCCAGAATCTAACTAAAAACTGAACATGAATGCATGCAGACATCGTCTCTTAATGCTCTGCAGCATACCAGGGATCTAACCCTTGACCCCGCGCCTCCAGCCTCAGTCCCGCCCTTCCATGAACAAACACCTCAGGGGACAGTTGTGTTCTCTTATGTGAGACGGCGACAGCAAACAGGGTGCGGACACCCTGCCGGCACACCATGTCATGAACCTTTTTGTTCACATACTGAGGGCCGCCTTGAACTAATTTGGACACTTAATCCTGAAGTTGTACAGATCAGCAATAATCCACCATGAGTGCTAAATGAGAACAGAACAACATTAAATGCTCCATGTCCATTAAGAACTTTAGTATCAACACAAAACAGTACTAATAGTACTAAAATATGATCTTGAACAACACTTTTTAATAAATCAAAACCTCTATATCTGAGCATCCTTAGGAGACAAGATTATATATTTCCTTTAAAGGAGAGGAGAAAAAGAATAAGCAACAAACAAAATAGGTTTCTTAGAGAAATCTAGAATATTTATTAATAAACATCCAAAAAACTCTATAAACCTTTTTTTTTTTTTTTCTGGTGCTACTGAGGATCAAATTCAGGTCCTTGTGTTTCCAATGTAGGCAGAATACCATTTGAGCTAAATCCCTGGCAAAATGTTTTAAAACTGAATTTTAAAACAATCCCTAAGTATTAGACAGCATCGTGTTTATTTCCAAATATATTTGACAGTTAAATTACCTCTGTGAGTTTTTCTCCGCATTTTACAAGTTGTGTTTTGTATGAATGGGAAGATTTTCTAAATATTAAGGAGCACCTGATTATGATCATTAAATGCAGCATTAAAAATTAATTTCACAGAGCATGCTTTGGACTTATCCAAAGCGACCATCACAGAGGATTCTAAGTCACCTTCAAAGAAGATTTTGCCAACTACAATGAGTTTCTGCCTGCCATATAGAAATGGAATAACCCAAAAGGCAGGAAATATGGCTCTGTCATCTTAAAGTGCCATAGCTGTTGTGAACTGTGGGCCGAGCTGTGGCAATCATGTACGAAATAGCACTGCTTCGGGCACTGGAGTGCACATACTGCAGCAGTCTCATATGATTATAAAATTCCTTTTTCTGAGCAATCTCATCCCTAACCTAACATAGTGGTGGTGAGGGTGTAAACAAACCTACTACGCTGCCAGTGATACCAAAAAAAAAAAAAAAAAAAACCCAACCATTTTAACTCTGTACCTGATAGTAATAAAAAATGACCCTGGCCCTGGCTTCTATGTTTACTCTATTATATTTTATTTATGTTTTATTTTTCCTGGTGCTAGGGATTGAACCTGGGTCTCATGCATTCAAGGGAAATGCTGTACAATGAAACTATGTACTCAGCCCTTTATTATTATTTTAGAATGTGCTCAGACTTATGTGAAAAGTGAATTATTAGAAAAACAGTCTTAGGCTGGTGCTTCAGCAGAGATTGCAGGAAAAGGCACAATCACAGGAGGAGACAGTTTCATGCGTTTTGTTGCCCGTAAAGACCTGATAGTGGATGGGGAGGTAGAAGACAGTGATTCCGATAGGGCTAGGCTGATGTATATATATGTGTATTTCTTCATTTTTAAGAAAAAAAAGTTGTAAATTTTAAAAAGTACATCTTGATGAAAAAGACTTTAGTATGAGAATATAGACAATAATTTTGTATGGCTGTGTAATGTTTGTATCTTAAGCTACGTGTAATTACAGAAGTATCAAAAGTTAAAATGACATTTCTACAAAGTAAAAAACTTACAGCAACTCAAGGTTACTTTATTAGGACAAAAAGGAAAAACTGTGAATTCAGTGTAGCCTAAGTGTGCAGAGATGTCAAGTCAGCAGTTGGTATAGTGCTGCTTGGGTCTTTGTATCGATTAGATACGCCCTCCCTGACTCACCAGGAACTTCTGGTCCTGCATGCTCCATTCATGTTGTGTCCTGTATATGTGGCAGTGTTTGTCTGTATTGCCACTGTACTTACAAGTGTGTTACAATTGCTGACAGTATTCAGTACAACCATGTACAGTGTGGTTTGTTACCTAGGAGCAGTATCTCCAGGCTCCTCCACATCTGTGTAAGGACACTATGATGTTCACATAATGAAATTTCTCTACACCATACATGTTTGTGGAAAGACATTATGATGCTTCTTTAATGAAACCACCTCATACCATGCACATTTGTAAGGACACTATGTTGCTCACACAACGAAGTTGCCTAACAATGCGTTTTTCCAGATGTATCCCCATCAGTAAGCCATACAAGTCAGTACTAAATGGGGTTCAGCCTACAAGACGTGCACAGCAAATATTAGCTACCACTGTCTTCTTCACTCAAAGCTCCAAGTGAAGCACAGCTTCAAGGCTTTAGGACTGTGGGGAATGGAAATTATCTCAGATGTCATAAACCTGAAAAAATGAAGTAGTGGAAATAACTTCAGCATTTATACAGCCCACGCTTTTCATTTCCTAGGCAATGAAACACAGGCAGATGGACCATGATTTTTGAGCACTTGAGTCAGTGCTATAGGCTTTAGGGTGTAAAGGTTTTCAGTACAAATTACTATGTATTAGTCACTTTCCTGTTCCTGGGACAAAATATCTGATACCTACTATTGAAAGAGGGGGCGGTTTATTTGTTTACTGCTTTCCACTGGGTTAAACCCATAGCCAGCTGTTACCATGGCAGAAACAGCATGGTGGAAGGGCCTGGTGGAAGAAAACTGCTCACCTCATGGCTGGAGGAAGCAGAGAGAGCAAAGAGGACCTGGAGATAAGAATACACCCTTCTGGGTTCTGTTCCCAGCAACCTGTTGCTTCTGACTGGGCCCAATCTCCAAACACATGAGGCTTTTGGGAAACATTTTAGATTGGAACCATAACATACTCCTAACTCCATTTTCATTGTAGGCCCATCTGTGGTAGGATTTCATCAAGCATATTTTCTCTTTTGGATGCAACTTGCCTATGAATAAATGATACTATGAGAAACTAGAATAATTTTCTGGAGAAAAGGGAAATCAATGAATCATAAAGGGATAAAGTTAAATCTACCTAAATTTCTCTTGTCTTGCAGAGATTCTGTGAAATCAAAGCCATGATCTTGCCAGTGGTTGCAAGACTATAATATTTTTCTCTAGGTAATAATTGGACCTCATATTTTTCTTGTGATGAGGGCTTTAAAATAATTTTTTAAATTTAAGAGTCTGTTTAACCATCAGTTATTAAAACTCAACATTGGTAATATATGTAACTAAGACAGTAATACTGAGGTGGGTTTCAAAAAAATTTTTATAGGAAATTCTTTGTATTGACTATTTAAAAATCTTAGAATATCTGGTATGGTGCTGCACATTTGTCATTTCACCAGGTTGGGAGGCAGAGCCAGGAGGATTGTAAATTTGAGCCCCACCTAGGCAAATTACCAAGACCCTATCTCAAAAAAAAAATAATAATAATAATGTGAGCAGATAGCTCAGTGTGAAGACCCCAGATTTAATACCCAGAACAACCCAAAATAAATTTTGTTTTAATCAATAATGTGCATACAATATTTTAAGCAGAACCACTTTATACTCAGATTTTAACTTCTATAAGGGAAGAGCTAGAATTAGAAATCTCTGGGGTTAATCTTTTCTAGAAAGGATACACGAACCTGAAAGTAAACAGGGAGTTTCCCCCTAAACACAGGTGGAAAGGGTGGTATAAAGAAGGGAAGGAAGGAAGGAGCACTCAAAAAGTAGAGGGAGACAGCTTCGCCTCAGGCTTCACTGGCTTGTGCACCAGGGGGTGGGGGCAGGTCCACAGCCAGTAAAGGAGCTGCCCTTGGCTGTTGAGAGCTACCAAGAGCATGATTTTTCTTTAAGCCAAACAAAGCAACAAAAAAGACTTATGTAACCTCTGTTTGCATTGATCAAGTAGTTGTTCATTTGTAATGGGACCTTATAACAAGAATGTCTGATTTTTCTGTTTTGGGCCAGGGAAAACATTGCTAGCCAGAAAATATTCACCCTGAAAATAATTTTTTTGCATGTTTTTAACTATGCAGTAAAAACTAAGTTTCTTCTTTGAAATAATTCTAGGATCATGGGAAGCTGTAAAAATATATACAAGAATTTCTATGTATCTCTTCAATGGCTCTCCCTACTATTAACATTTATACTATGAGAACAAGGACATAGACATTAGGACAATCCACAGAGCTTTAAACAGATTTCATTGGTCATATATGTAGTGATATGACATGTGTGCATAATTCCATGCAATTTTATCAAATGTGTGGGTTTAGATAACAACCACTACAAAAAGACCAAGAACTATTCCATTGGCTGCAGCCTGATTGTATCACCCCTTTTTGGCTACATATCCCCCCAAAACTCTAACTTTTGGAAACCACACCTCTTCCATATTTCCATAACTTTTAATTTCACATACATTAAATAAATGGTATAAGACACCATGTTTTCTTTTCACTTCATGCAATCCCCTTTGGTTGTGTTTCGGTAGTTCCCTCCCACTGTTTGTCCCTGAATGGTAACCAATAACATGGATGATCTGTTACTTTCTCCATCCTCCTCTCCATGAACATGTGTGTTGTGTCTGCTTTGTACATTTTTTAGAACAAAGACACTGAACATCTACACAGAGCTTTTCATGAAATTAGCTTTTCATCTCTCTAAGACAAATTCCTAAAGAACAATTGCTAAGCAGAGTGAGTCCATGTTTAATTATATAAGAAATTGCTCAATTATTTTCAGACTAGTTGAAAAATATATCTTTCCACCCACAACGAGTAAACCAACTTCTCCTCCTCACCAGAATCTGGTGCTATCATAATCTTTGTCAGTCATTTTGACAGTGTAATGGGATCGCAGCTTGGATTTAATTTGCATTTCCCTTATTGTTAATGATTTTGAGCATCTTTTGTAGTACTTATTTGTCATCTGTATACACTTGGTGCAGTTTTGGTCATGTGCATCATCCATTTTCTTTTTAAATGATTGGGATTTTGGAGTATTTTATATATTTTCGATATGAGTCTTGTGACAGACCTGAAATTTACAGATTTTTTTCCCAGTTTATGTTTGTCCTTGCCTCTACGTAACAGGCTCACAGAACAAAGTCTTACTTTTCATGAGATTCACTCGATCAATTTCAATTCACTCAATCAACTTCAATTCACTTGATCAATCCCTTTCATAGACAATGTTTTTGTGTCATTTCTAAGAACTCTTTAGTCAGACCTAGGTCCTG
Source organism: Petromus typicus (assembly GCA_004026965.1). NCBI lineage: Eukaryota > Metazoa > Chordata > Mammalia > Rodentia > Petromuridae > Petromus > Petromus typicus. The sequence goes on along the minus strand of PVIR01030731.1, from coordinate 11,560 downwards.
AATTTTTCCTATATCTCATACTTTCAGATTTTACATTTAAGTCTGCCATCCAGTTTTAATTAATTTTGTAGAAGGCTACCTGAGAAACTATCCTTGAAAGCATAAAGTGCATAGGATTAGAAACAGAGCAAATATGATTGAAATAGTTCATTATTCTAGAATGTCTTATGGCACTTAAACATATTAATACCTAACAATATGATAAGTAACTACTCATTCAAGAAGTAATGAGTATAAAACTTACTTCAAAATATGTGCAATAACTAAAATTTTAAGAAAATATATATGATTCTATTGGTCCACACTACTGGCCCACATTACTCTGCTTAGCTGCCTATATTAATAATCAAACTAAATTGTAATGTTCTGACAGAGATTATTGAAGATGAATATGCATTCTTTTTTGCCCATCCAATTTCAAGGATCTCAGGTTAAGAGAAGAAGAAGAAGGAGAAGGAGAAGGAGAAGGAGAAGGAGAAGGAGAAGGAGATGGAGAAGGAGAAGGAGAAGAAGAAGAAGAAGAAGAGGAGGAGGAGGAGGAGGAAGAAATGAATTTATTTTATACATTCTAGACACAATGAGAAATACGAAACCAAGTAATAGATACTATATATCATATACACTACATATCACTCTATATGAGACATATGTATGTGACTCCTGTGAGTCATAAGGGAGCATTAAATACTTATCTATCTGTAAATGCTCTTCTGCTGCTTCTAAGGAAATGCACTTCCTTATCCAGAGAATTCTCCAATAGCCTGTGAGCCTTCACTAGGAACACTCTAGGAAAGAGGGCAATGACAATGGCTAAGAACTTCGCATGATCCACGGAGTTCTGTTTTGGAGAGAAAGGGTGTTGAGCCATGTAGTTCTAGAGAGCTTTCTTGAAACCCTAAACTTCACCAGATCAATGGGAAGATAACTGGCCATTAAATTTTCCTCCTGGTTTTCCAAAGCATTTAATAGATTGCTGACTGGTCACTACCAGAGAACTGTGTGATTTTCATTATTCCATGTAAATTAATCTACTGAAAGAAGAAAACACAAGCATTTAGTCACAGAAGGTTGTCCTACTTTGACAGCATTTTAGTTATGGGTTCAAGAGTAATTACTGAAATAAATCATCAATAGGTGGTGGTGATATTGATTTTGTGTCAGCACCTGAGTAAACTATAACCCAGCCTTGGAGTGGAGCCTTGTTCACTGTCTTTTGTGCTTTATTTTTGAAATGCTGTCCAACAATAAGGCTTTTTAGCTTCCCCATGAAATTGCCTACTGAGGTGCTTTTCTCAGGAAACCTTCCTGACTACATCAGCCCGCCCTCACTGTCTCTCACCCTGAACAGCCTCCCTGGACCATTTTACAATGCTCCCTTAACTAGTGTGAAATGCTAATATGGATTGCTGTGATTTTCAAACAAAGCAGAAGGAAAATGTGATTACTGGTCAGAGGGTTTCATATTAGCACTTGCTTCTGCTAATTTAAAAATAGGTTGGACTGCAGGAAAACCAATTTCCTCCCTTAACATTAGTTTCTTCTGCTGTTCTTTGTTTAATAAATATCCTCTGGGCCCGAACTAATGCGAATAGGGGAAAGAGAACTCCACTCTCATTCTATTAAATGCAAACTCAAAATCTAGCTGGATTTAATATTTTCGAAGACTGCTTTAAACTTGATCTTCAAAGTAAAAGAAACAACTTTTATGGTTTTAGGTATTTATTTATTTATTTTGCTGGCTGGCTCAGATGGAAAAGCTTCTTTGAAGTTTTGATTTTATTAAAGGTGACTCAGGTAACCAAATGGCAGGGCACTGAATCAGAATAATCTAACCTGAAATCAACTCAGATTAAGTAGTTTTCACTTCATACCAGGAAATGCTCCTCTGCTGGATAACAGAAGGCAGGTGACGAGCAGAACACAAAATAACCAATGCTTCTACACTGGAGAATCACACGTCTCCATCTCACTTCATGTTGCCTCTTAAATGTGGCAAAGGGCAAGCCTGCATATTTACCCCAGAAAAATAACCCTTCTAATTTTTAATTGTCCTATGTATTTGAATAAATACTTCTGACTTTTCTACTTTAAAATACAGACTCTTTTTTTTTTTTTTTTTTTAGACAGGGTCTTGCTTTGTGGTTCAGGCTGGCCCTGAGCTCAGCCTCCAACTCACATCACAGCAATCCTCCTGCCTCTGCCTCCCGAGTGCTGGGATTACAGGCGTGAGCCACCACGCCCGGCACTGTGGTATGTGGTATTGATTGCTGCTGGGCGTGAGTCTCTATGCCCAGTATTGTATGTGGTTACTGGGGGATCAAATGCTGACCCTTGCACTTGCAAGACAGGCACTGGAACCACTGAGCTAAATCCCCAGCCCTACAGACTCCTTTTTTTAATTTACAACTATCATTTTGTTTATACATATGTACTTTGGTGATATGTATTTTAGTGCTGCATGTGTGTAAACAAAGCTTCTTCCCTCCTTCCCAGCTCTGTGCCCTAATTGCTGGTCAATCATGCATTACTCTTACTTATTTTTTTAACTTTTATTTTTATTACTTCATGGTTGTAGTATATAATGATTATATTCTACTTGGGTAGTTGGCACATATATGTATATATTGCGTCTTAATTATTTTTCACTTTATTCCCTTTTCATCTATTCCCCCTCTCTCTCTTTCATCATGTATTTGCATCTGCTCATTTCCAAGGTTCTTCAGAGCATCAGAGACCACATAGACTGAATATTAATAAATAAATATTAGAACTGTACCACTTCATATTTTACCAAATCATTTTCAGCTCAGTTGAAAGAAGTATCATCTACTGTATTTCACTGGCAAGGTAACAAAGCTTCTCATAAGTAAGCAATATGCTCAAGATTAGATATTTCTGACACAGCAGGCCTGTTTCTTGAATTCTTGTTTTCTACTCCATAGTTTTCACTCATCCATTACTATGGGTAAATCATTTTTTGTGTTGCAAATATTATCCAGATTTCTTCGACTCTGTTATTCTTCCTGTTGAATTCTCCTCTTTCTTCTGCTGAAAACAGGGACTCTCTGCTCCAAACCTGATCTCTGTGTTTGTGTTGCCAATACTGTGCTTGGTTCTGATAGATAAACTCCTTCTATCCAGCTGTGTGTAGGGATGGACCTTTGCCTAGAAAATTCTGTAAGAACAGTCTCTTTTGAAATACATTTCCTATAGAACTGTACCTAAAAAGATTTTACATGTTTCACCCCAGCACCTAGTGATCATTCAAAGGATGTTTGTAGAATGAATCAGTGAATATACATTCAGAAGTCTCTGACATGCCATCAAAACATTTCCAAGCCCTCTCTGGGGATGTCAGGCTAATGTAAATGTGAGCGGAAAACTCAGCAAATGTCAACAGGCTATAAATAATCACTTGGTCTATCAGTGTAGAGAATTTACATATACAGACATTTCCTTTGATGAATGCTAAATCTCCTAATGAAAAGGAACATGTATTTTGAAAAATTAAACATCAAGACGATACAGTGAAAAACTATGGGCTCTGGATCAAAGGCCTGGCTCCCTGGTTCACTCTGCCACTTTCATTATAGATAAGTTACTGAGCAGTTCTGAGCTTCAGCTTCCTCACTTTAAAACAGACTTCACTGTTTCCCTCATTCTATTATTGTGAGGATCAAATGAAATAAAGTTGGCAAGTGCCTCTGGACGCAGAATGGGTACTTTGTTCCCTTCTCCCCACCCTTGTTTCTCGGAAGTCACAAGAGCAGTATTCAAATTTTACTGTTAATAATTGACAAGCTACTTAACTGATTCAGAAATGAAATTCTCTACATGCAGATCACAAATTTGGAAACAAAAAACACATTCTTTTAAAGATTATTTTAGGACACAAATACCTGTAAAATTCTGATCTGGCACAAACAAGTCTCTGTTCATTTAGAATTCTCTAACATGTGTTCATCCATATAAATACTAAATGCAACTTTTGAGATCATGAAAAATAAGAATAAGGTACAGACTCTTCAGTCAGCAGCTCATGTGGGACAGTTGGAAGGCACATATGTGAACATTCATATACTCTGTCCATCAGATAACCGGTAGTGTGGACAGGAGCGCAGGAGGAGGGAGGGCTCACGGGTGGAAGCTGTATGGTTGGGGGAACTGCCAGTGCAACTGCAGTGTGTAACATTTCAACTAGTCCTCAAGTTCATTTTAACTTTTTACCTGCATAAAAATGTTAGAGTTAAACACTCAACTGTGTGACTGACTCCAGGCCCACAATGGCCTTGACTTTGACCTAGAGCGCTCAGTTGCCTTGACTCTTGCATGTGCTTAGTCTTTTTCTGTAGCCTGACTGGCCTAGATCATGTCTCCATTGTGGCACACCTATGACCCACTGTCCCTAGTTTAATAAGATTTATTCTTCAGCCCTGATCCTATATAAAGCTCAACGCTAGCATCTACTCCTGGCGCATGTCAACTCAGAGATACAAAAATCCAAGGGAGGTCCCTTTCTTGCAGGGGTCAGGTTGACTGAACTGAAGAATAAATGGTGTTGAGGGATCAACAAAATCCAGAACTGACATTTATTGCTTAATGATAACACTATAGACAATAGTAGTAATAACATGAGGAGGACATTATATTAGACAATATTCCACAGACATTCATATTCTCTTTAAATTCTTACAACACCATCAGATGGATATTATTTCCAGTTTTATAAATGAGAAAGCCTGAACCAGAGGTAGGACCAGGGATTGAACACAAAAGTCTGTCTGCTTGCAAAGCTCACATCTAAGTTTTAACTATGATCTATCCTCCAGGTTCTTACCTATGCTCCAATCATTATTCTATATTTTATTTTATAAAATTAGTCAGAACAACTCAGTGGGAAGTGTACACATGTTTTTCTCAGGAGTTCCCTGGTTTTAAGCTATCATGAGCCAACACTTATTGAGAAGTATTGGTGTAGGGCTTCTAGTCACTTAAATGTCCTCTTCAAGTTCCTCTGTTCTTGAGGACCCTAAATTCATTTCTGGTCTACTGAATAACACAAGTACTGCACACACAAGCTTCTTTAACACTTCACATATTTTGATAAATGTCCTGCACTGAGTGTGGACTATTACATGGCAAATATCTTAGGGCAGTGACTGAAAGAAAGACAAGAAAGAAGAAAGGCTTTCATGTGGAGATCTGGTAGTGCTGTCCTCTGATTCCTCTGCTGATAGTCTGATTTGGCTCTTGTTCACAGCCTTGTGGACTGGAACACTTGAATCTATTAGCATATTAGTAATGCTGTTGTTTAGTAGAGTGATATTGTTGAAATGCTTTAAAACACATTTAACAGAAAAAATTGTATCAAAGGTTGGGCCTAAAAAACAGGAAAGCCTAGAGATAGCATAGTTCTGAGTCAGCTCCTCAGTAACAGAGCCACTGAGACTGTGGCTTCCTACGTTTCTGCTCTGGTTTCCAGAGTCAGCTTCTTTCTAAGGCTGGCTTCTGGGGTAGAGACTATGATGGTTGTGGTAGTTTTAAGTGTTATTGTTCCATGGCACACAGACAAAATTGGGACAAAAAACGTTCGTTAGCACCTTTCTCATAGGCCAGGGTATTTCAACTTATATTTTACTTACATGAACTGGTACATATGCCCTTTCTGAAACCAGTTCTGTCCAGATTGGCAAGAAGGGTGCTAAAAGCTGATTGGCTCGTGCCTGGATTCCTGAACATTTACCACGGTAGTAAGAACAGGGCATTTCTGACCAGTTTAGATAAGCACATTCTCCGTGTTAGCCAAGGAGAATGTTACCCTAGAAGCCACAAGCTTTTGAATGGAGGTACTTAGAAAGGAGTTAGAGGGAGTGGATCCTAGATAGATCACCAATAATCACTGTACTGTTTGTGACAGTGCTTTTCATATATCTACTCTAATTTAAGTTTCTTAGGGAAATAAACTCCTCCTCTCTCTCTGTCTCTGTTTCTCTCAGTCTGTCTGTCTCTGGTTCTTCCTAGCAACTACCAACAATGCCATTATTTCAAAGGAGAATTTTCATACAAATTCCATTTTTTGTTTGAGAAAATTTATCATTTACTCATTTTGACAAATATATCGAGCACATCACATGTATATGATATTGTGCTAAGGTCATGGGAGAGAGATGGAAACTGAGTTTAGAGATTTTATAATCTAATAGTTTGCAAATTGTGATTTTAAAATATTTGATTTGAAGTCGATGGCTATATTTCTTAATATAAATACAAAGAACTGTAAAAACTCAGAAATAGACCTAATTTCTGGCTCTTTAAATCAGACAAGAAAAATCTGGGATGGCAAATTTTTTGAATGTGCATATTAACCAATTTAAAAGTGGACATATTATAGTCATTGGAAAATGAGATAGTCAGTCTTCTGTAGCTGAGAGGATTAGCCTAATGAGAAACTGGGAATTTTATTCTGCTTAGGGGAGGATGTATATGAAATAGTCAAAGTGAGTGAGTATATAAGGCTCCAAGCAAGGAAACAGAAACTACTCTTTGTATTTAAAAAGAGTAATTGCTAAGCAAAGACTTATTTACATAGGCAATGGAAGAGCTGAGAAGCTTAACAAGGACAGTCAAGCAAACATCAGATAAATGGAGCCAGCCGCTTGTTTTCCTTTGGTAGAGAGGGTCAGAGTTTGGGAGTGAGTGTTACTCAGTTTTCTGTCTCTACAATGAAATATATTGTGGAACTGACTTATGAAGAAAAGGGATTATTTTGGCTCACAATTCTGAAAGTTCCAGGCTCAATTCCACTGGTTTGACGTTTTGTATCTCTGACACGGGCACCATATCCTAACTAGGGCCCAGAGTGGAGCTAAATAATTACATCACAAGCCAGGAGGCAGACACAGAGGCGGTGACCAGGGTCCCACATTCCTTGAGGGCAGAGCTCCCATGACCTAATGATCCCGCAGCCCCAGCTCATACAGGTCCCACCACTTCCCAGGAGCACCACCCTGGGGACAGAGCCTGTCACATATGGGCGTCCACAATATAGCGTGAGGTAACAGAGGTAACAGAGGTCAGAGGCACAATGAGGAAACTTCAAGACCTATGTAGAAATCGCAGGAGTCAAGGTTGGGTGACAGGGAGTAAGCCAGCTCCATCCTCCCTCTGCCGCCCTCTCCAGAGTGTCTTTCAGTAGAAACAGCCATGCGGGCCATGTCTGGGAAGGAGAGCAGAGCACAGGAAAGTGGAAAAGGTGAGGAAGCGATGTGAGAGCAGCCAGATGTGGCAATGGTGTAGTAGGAAAACGCAAAGCCATAAAATGAAGCCCCTGCCGTAGCACCTTCTTTAACAAGTAGCTGGAGCTGGCTGGTGAAAATGAAATGGCTGAAGACAGAGACGGATCATCATGCCTGGAGGCAGCACGTGTGTACCAGGGTGAAGTAAGAAGAGCTGGAAAAAAAATGTTTCCTCATTTAAATGAAATAGAAACAGAGCCAGTGGATAAGAAGAAAGAAGTCACTAGGGAGAGGCTGCTCTTGGAGCACACAGCCTAACAGCTTATCTAAAAAACCAAATGAGGAAAGCAATCCAGACAGAGTATCTTCCACACTTCCACAGACTTCCTATTGCAGCACGGACTCATTTTTCACTCCCATGTCAAAATATAGCACTGTACACTATATATGTTAGATTACATATTTTAGGGATCCAGATTAGGTATTTTTCATACCAAAGTTTCTCTTTCAGTCAAATCAGCAATTCTTCTGACGGGCAGAATCTTAGACCTTAATGACAGCTTTTCTAGCACTGTGAGGCAGCACAAGTCTTTAAATACAGCTGGAATATCAAACACAATCCTAAAGACCACACTGTGTTCTCTAATTCTGGTCATATTTCCTGAAAATAGGTACTCTAAAGACAGTGGTGAGAATGGACCAGGGAGAGAGAATATGGTATAACACCTACAAGATAACCTGAAGGAATATAAATGAGTTTGTAGCTCAAGGTCCAAACCCCACCTTAGCGGCCATGTGCCTTCTCACACCTTCCTCCTTCAATCCCTCCGGCTCCCATACTTCTTATCACTCTAGTGATTCTGAGTCTCAACCCAAATATTAGTCTATTTCAACAGATTCTTTCAAATGACTATATACTTACTATAATCTTTTCAGAGAGAGTGAATTCTTCTTCAAACAGTAACACTATTCTTGGGATGAGTAACTACTGGTTAATAGATGAGTTGTATGACTAACTATACATCCAACTCACCTCTATGTCAGTAAAACAAAGAGGAACATAGGAGCCTCTTCAATGTACACTTCATATACTATCCATGTTCACCTGAAATGAAGCCCTGTTTATTCGTCTTCTTCAGTAGCATGCATTTGCAAACTGTCTGCTCCATAGTATATACATTATTTTAAACTCTTAGACCACTACCCCCAAATATAAATGCGTGTGTTAATATTTTAGACTAGGACTCAGCTGCTGATAATACAAGGGAAATTTAACTAGCTTATAAATGTTAAAATGTAAAAGCAAAGGAAGTCTTGCTATTCATCTTCTCTGCAATATTCAGACATTCATGAAATTGAAAGTTAATGTACCAGGGACTTTCATTATCTGACCCGTTCCCTACTATCTATTAGATTCTCAAAGCACTGGAGACAGAGGACCAATATGTCACCAACACAGGACTGGAAAGGTCACAAAAACGAAGCATCAATAAAGCACTTCTGAATTAAATTTCTCAGTGTTCAGCAGAAAATATGTTCTATGAACTAAGAATATTTGTAAGAATGGGACTGACAGCTAGATACAATTTAAAGAGAACACAAACATATTTCCTGTTTTTAAAAATCATGTTAAGCTAAAGTACAACTTTAGATGCCTGATAAGGGGGGAATCCATGCACTGGAAACCACAAGTTTAATATTATAGTATTTACCAGCAAATGATGTTGACTTTGTTAAACTACTCTTTAAGCTTTTAATATAATATAGCATAAAGCTTGTAAAATGGATGTGATTTTGATACTTTTTCATAAATCACACTGTGATGTTTAATTCAGTCTTTACCATGGTTTTTGCTGTTTTTACTGCCTAAATCATGTAATATTAATTCATCTAATAAAAATTAATCTTCCAAAGTCCATGATTTCTTTTAGCTTTCCAACTTTGATAGTACTCAGAATATCTGATTATGCAAGAAGCATGCTTTTGAAGTTTGCTGTTAACATCTTAGTTAGAACTCAGAAATTATAAATTAGGTATAAAATGAGGCAGTTCTACAAATTAGTGGAAGATACAGAAAAAGATATAAAAGGATAAGGAGCAATGCAGATGACTGAGTGGCAAGTGCATGGTCCAAAGTGCAGGAGGTCCTAGAGGGGACAGCTGCCAGGATGGATGTGGTGGATTGTGATCCTGTGGTTTTCCACAGCTGTGATTTCAATTTCAAAGGATCTGAAGGGCTGGAATCGAATTGTTCTTTTCATTAAGCAAGTTAAATACCAATTCTTTATTCCTAAAAAGATATTCTAACACTAAAAGCTGGGAAAATATTACTGAGAAAAAAAAATCAAATAACTTGAGTTCATTAGATAGTTTCTTATGCTATTATCAGATTTCTTTTCATCTGAGAGGAAATATTTTATGGGCTAAAATTTGGGGGCTTTCCTTATTCTTGAGTATATTCAGTCCTGCAACATCGAAATGATACATGACTATATTCCTAGCACAGGAGGTTACAGTCCTGAGGAGGAAGTAGCACATACTGGAGTGATGAGGTATCAAAAAGTATTAATTATGCAGAAGGCTAATTACAAAAGTATTTAGAATGAGTGGTGATGAAGCCGAGGGATGTGTGAGGCATGTGGGAGCTAGCTAGAGAGAAGGAGGAAAGGGTCCTTTAGGCAGGTGGGCCATGTGCAGGGGATGGGAGCTGGAAAGAATGGAGTGATGAACGGGGTGAGTCATCAGGAGACTAGTTAGACCTCAAGGACAGTTCTATGTTGTGCAATATTGGGAGTATTCTCCAAATGCATTTTTGTCAGGAACATCAATTAGAGTTAAGTATACATAAAATGACAGGGAAATCTACCTTTTGACATACAGTTCATTCAATAAAAAGAAACAAATATCAGTGTAGATAACTACACAAAGAAATTTAAATATGAATTTTCACTCTTATCCCTTACATCTTAAAAGAAAATTAAGTGAATATTAAACTTGAAAATAAAACTCTGAGAAAAAGAATAAAGTAATTGTGCTTTTACATTGATTATATTTTTATAAGTCCTACATGTTTTTATTATCATTTATACTTTTTGCCACATCTATTGCTTTTCTTCTTTTTACAAATGAATCATTTTCTCTTTTCTTTGTCTTTGTGACTATATAACTCAAGTCAGTCTAAAATATTTTAGTTGGCATCATGATACTGTTTAGACAGATAAGATTTCAATATAATTTAATAGAATTTCAATATAATTGTTTTAAAATTCAGAATATAACTTCTCAAAAAGTACCATAAAATCATTTCCTGTAGATTTTAATTTAAAAAGACTAATATGATTGTTAAAAATTAAGGAAGAGGTGTCCAGATATTACTCAAAAAGAAAAATCTTGCCTTCCTGTTCTAATACTCCAAATGTCACTGGGGCCTGAGTCTTCAAACATCTTGGTCTATTGAATTAAAAAAGCAAAAACAAACCAAGAGAAATCAGCTGGCAAACAGTATAGATTCAATAACTGGTACTGTATGTGATGTCCACTTTCACGATCACCTGTCCACACTCAGCTGCTTATAAATACTGTGAAATATCTACCAGTTTTCTCCTAACTGCCCTGAGGAATGGAGATCTTGTAGACACTTTAAAAATAACTCTCTTTCTTAGAACACAGGGCAGCTATACTTCCCAAGCCTACAGGTCTGTTTTAAATTCAAATGGAATCGAGGATCTTGACAGAAAGGACCCCAGAGAGGACTTGTCCAATTGACAACAGAGAATCCAATAAGTCTTTTCATCTTAAGCCGCGAGATGTTATGTTGGGAGAAAAAGAGGAAAGCAGGAACAGGGGGAATGCTGATAACCTGAGCCAGTTTAGGGTGCTGAAGTCTCTTTTTCTGCTCCTCGCTGTTCACATATACTATTCATCAAATTTACCACCAAAAGTTCAAAATGAATAAGTGTGGTAGTTGCACAAATGGGAAAAGATATATGAATGTAACAATTTGACGTACCTTTTCCTTTTCTTTTTTTTTAAATTAAAATCTTTATTGGTACATTACATGTACACATCGTGATTGCACTCAACAATGAGAATTTGTATCAGTATATGACACGACACAACTTAATTCTAATTTTTTCCCATAGCCCTACCCACCTTACCACATTTGCATTAGATGTGGCACTCTGGCATATTTATTCCATAATCAATATCTTCTTTGTTTTATTTTTATTTTTTATTTTTTATTTTTATTTTTTTTTTAAGGTTTTTTGAGACAGGGTCTCGCTTTGTGGTTCAGGCTGGCCCTGAGCTCAGCCTCCAACTCACAT
>PVIR01030730.1:0-19996 GCA_004026965.1 Petromus typicus | reverse complement strand
AAAAAAAAAAAAAAAAAAAAAAAAAAAAAAAAAAAAAAAAAAAAAAAAAAAAAAAAAAAAAGAACTATTGACACTAATGACATAAAATGTAAAAAATCAATAATGCTTTCCCAAATCTTGAAGAAGACATTGAAGAAGACATGGACATGAAGGTGCAAAAACCTTAAAGATCCTAAGCTGGTGTTACTGAAATGTCCTTTCCAGAGTCTGCTTTAGGCAAGCTGACAAAAGGCCACAACAAAGAAAATTCTAGAACCAGCAAAAAAAAAGCATCAAGTCCTCACAAGGGAAGACTCACTGTACTAACGGCAATATTCTCAACAGAAACCTCACAAGGTATGAGAATGAAGTATTGAATCAAAATCCTGAAGGGTAAAAAAGAACATACAAAATTTTTTTTAAATAAATAAAATTGTAAGTATTCCAAAAAGCTGCCTTTCAGAAATAACAGTATATAAAAAAATTAAAATCAGCCCAACCTAAGAATTTTGCGAACATCAGACAGGCTAAATAATGAGCTAAAGTTTTTCTTTTATCTATATAGCTACTATTATAAAAATATATAAAACATTTTAGTAGAATAGATACACAAAAGGAAACTAGAGAGAATCCATATTATCAAAAAAAATGCTGAAACTATGAAGATGAACAGAGAAAGACAAAGAAACAAAAGCAATCACAAAAAATACTGAAATCATGTTTCAATTTCTAATGTAAAATAATTTGATTCCCCAATGAGAAGATAAAATAAATACCTGGAAAAAATTAAAAGAAAAACCATATTGCCTCTCAGAAATGCACTTAGATTGAAAAGCAAGGAGTGAACAAAGATATTCCATGAGAAAAGAAAATAAATGTGAGCAGAAATAATTAAATAGACTTTAAACTGACTTACAAACAATCTGAGTGAAAAACTATGGATAAAGGATAACTATAAATCATATATAAAATTAATTGAAGAATAAGTAATGACTGAAAATATATATTTGTCCGAAGACAAATCATTCAGCTAAAGAAAAATACTGTTTGATTTAAAGACAGAGAATAATAAAAAATATGAAAACATCATTTCAACTTTAAATTGATAAATCAATTTAATGCAAACGTATTTAATGGACAAATCAGGTAAACTTTAAATCAAGCATGAAAGTTAAACTTTAATGCATATGAAGTGATCCAAACAGATACACACAGAATATTATACCCAGAAGTTGCAGAACATATTTTTCTCATTAGAGTGAGTAGTATCTTTGACAAAATAAGTCTCAAGCAATTTTTCAAATGTACAAAAATCGTATCATCTATCTTTTTGACCACTATGAAATAGAATTACAAGTTGACTATAGGAAAAGTACTATACATACATACATATGCATATATATATATATATATATATATATATATATATATATATATAATTTGATAGATACTAGCTGTCACAGTTTGAAACAACCAGAATAAAAAAAATTAATATGGAGCTATGAAAGCATTGTCAATGCAACTGAAAATCGGGACACTAGAGTAAATTCTGCAGAACACATATACGAGTAGTAAACAGCGATATCAAACAATATCTCAAATAATCTAACAATGCAAATGAAGAAAGTACAAAAAGCAAGAAAAAGATGAAACTCAAAATTATTAGAATGAATAAAGTTCATCGAGGCAGAAATAAATGTGAGACATTAATAAAACCTCAGACAAATGAAGCTGTAAGAAAACTAAGAAAATTAACTAAATATCAGGTAGGCTTCTAAAAGAATGAGGAAATTCTTAAAGTAAATCAGAGATGAAAAGAGAGATATCATAATTTATAAAGCACAAAGAAATATTCCATACATAAAAAAAATTACATAAATAAATAAAACAGACAGTACATAAACACCTGAATGGCAAGCAATTAAAAAATAAAATACTCAATAAACTTCTGGACAGCATAACCTATGAAAATTCAACCAGGAAACATGGAAAACCTGAATACACAACAACAACAAAAATTGACTGAATAATTTAAATTGTTCAACAAAGAAAAGTCTTTTACCCACAAAGCTTAATTTTACCAGACTTTTGAAGAATGGATAATGCTTTTTGTTTTCAAAAAATCCAAATGATTGAAGACAGAGACTTTTCTAAACTCTTTCCTAAAGGCACTTATTATTGATGTTTCAACAGACCCAGACACAACAACCACAAAAGTAAACCTTACATCAAGTATCTGATTAACACAGACATAAAAGTCTCAATAAATCATGAGTGAACCTGATCCTGTAGCACGTCAAAGGTATAACACATGGTTCAGTGGGATTTATCCTAGATATAAAAGGTTGATTTGAGATACACAAGTCAAAAAATATAATATAATACAACCACAGCATGAAGGATAAAAATCATGTAAATGTTGTGAAGGATTCAAGAAAGGATTTGATAAAGTGTAATAGTGACTCATGATAAAAACTTAACAGGTTGAGTATATGAACAGACATGCCCCAGTGTAACAAAAGTAATATATCACCCACACAGGCAGCGTCATATGGAATCAGGAAAAGTTAAAGAATTTTCTGTAAAATCTTATAAAATCTAGGATGATCAGTTTTTCCAATCTCACTTAACACAGTATTGGATATCTCACCCAGAATAGTTAAACAAAATGAGAAATGAGTGCATCCTGATAGGAATGAAAGAAATACTAATTTTGCCTGTTTGTAGACATAAATTCAACGTGGAAAAAGATTATGAGATTTATAAATGAATTTAGTAATGTTACAAGATGCATAAAAATGAGCAGAAAATTTAAGTAAGACCAAGGTGCAGTTTAAGTTTTTCTAGCAGAAAGAATGATGAGGAAAGGAGGTCCTGCTTCTGAGTGTGTCTTCCAGGACACAACATTTATGAGGTTGATGAAGTACTTTGGTCACTGCTAGATGCAAAACCTCAAAAAAAGGTAGAGAACTGATCATTTACAAAGTAAATCCAACCATAGGCATCTCAAGCAGCTGTAGGATACTTCAGCAGCTCTGATCCTTTTTACTGAAAATAGGAGGAATCAAAAGTCAATCTAAATCTGACAGATCTACATTAGAATTTCACTTGCCCATGTTAGAAATAAATCACATGAGAGGTGGGGGGCAAATTTTTGGTAAGTGATGGGTCCATCCTACCATTAATTAAAAGAAAGTCAATTTATGTCTCAAGGCTAAGTCATCAAGAATTTAACTGGATAGGAAACAAAATTACTCAGTTAAGAGAAGATAGTGTTCATCTGTGCATGTAAGAAGCATTAACCACAATTAAAGAGAATTGCATTTATGAAAGAAAAGAGTATCTACTACTTCTGAATTTGGTATTACCAAATGGAAAAGCATTTCTAGCTTCATTTTACTTTACAGAACAGCACCTTTTGCAAAAAAGTTCATGCATGAATCAGTTTGAATTACAGAAACTTGTTCTATCCCATCCTTAAATTAATGAAAAATTATGGCTGCTGAAATGTTCAGAATGCAAACAAACTGTGATTTATTTTATACTGACACTCAAATTTCTACAAACTATATTCCTTTAACCCAAGGGATAATTGCTTAGGAGTAAATTTAGTTCTTATTCCCTGATCTCATTTTATGATTTATTGGAAAGAAACAAAGTAGTGTAAGCAAAACTTCTATGTATTGCTTTCACCAAGATATCTGTATGAAATTGCATGATTGAAAACAAAAGCCAAAAATTATTGAGACCAAAAACTAGTAGCAGTGGTTAGTTTAAAAATAACATAAGAAACATGGAGTAGTCGTAAAATTATAATGGCCTATTGTAGAAAACGAGGTTGTGTAGTTGCAACCAAATTACTTATACGATAACAATAGTCGTTCACGTTATTGAGACTATGTTGAATTTTATACTTATACATTGCAAAGATATGATGTCACTCTGTATCAGTGATGATTAAATAGCACGTGGAGCCACATGGGGCTTTTGGACTCCGAACGACAGAAGGGGGGGGGGATCTCTTGCTGGAACTCCTAGCACAAGAAACTTGATTCACTTCGATGTTGGCAAAACAGCTTGGAGGAGGTGAAGAAATTCCATTTTGGTTACTGAATGCAGATACACCAGGTATCATCACGTGTAAATCTACAAATGAGACATTGGCAACACAGCTAAGTTAGGTGAAAATGGTATGTGTTTGCCCAAGAATCTTAAGTGATGGTAAGATAACATAGGCATTTACTTACAAAAATGGAGAACACTATTTTAATCAGTCCTACTAGAATGTGTGATGTAAGCAGAATTAAAATATAAAAAGATTAATCTTTATTAACTTCATTAACTTGCTTGAAGAAATGGTAGAATATTAGGTAAATAAATTAAGCTCCCAATCCTTGATCTAATTTTATGATTCATTGGAAATAAGCAAGATGATGTAATCAAAACATGAATCGCTTCTCTAAGAAAGCTGAATGGAGATTAAAAAAAACAAAAAAAAAACTTAAATTATTGAACAAAAACAAAACATAAAAAGAGTTAGATAAAAAGGACATGAAAAATATGAACAATTTCTCAAAAATCTATTACTGAAATAATTTTTCAAGAATGAAAAATTCTTCTGACATTTTTTCCAAAAAATAAAAATCAAATAACAATAACAAGCAAATACACATCGTTTTCAAAGCAATTTTCCATAGATGCTTCTTTGAGAAACATAATTTCTTAATAATTTTGTTAGAGCTTCAATCTTAACCTTGAAGGAGCTGAGTATCTGTACATCTGTCTGCCAGCCTGTCTATTTGGATTGTACTCATACTTCATACTTCTGTGTTACTCTTCCACATTCAGGGATTCTAGCTTGTGCCCCTACACTCTGCTCTGAGTTCTTTTAATTTAAAAAAATATTTTGCATATAGCATAACAATGACCAAATTTCTAACATAAAATGTCAAGTGATTTAGGGCATTGTTATAAATTAAAATTATTTGAGAATTTTGAAATTGAAATATCTTTAAAATTTGGTGATTTTATGAATTATCAGTAACATACAGGATGTGTATCATTTGTATCTTTTTAATAATAAAAGTTAAGCAAAATTGATAGTTTATAAAATACTAGGCGTATTTCTAGTTTCTCTCTCTGCCACTATCTCTGCCTCTCTGCCTACCTGAATCTCATTTAATTACTATATAAAAATTTAAAATCAACATGGATATCATGATCATTTATTAGCAATGACTTGGGTACATGCATATGTACATCAACTTTCCCAACCAACTTTTCCCAAGTGAAAGCAATCTGAAAACTTTTTTTTTTTTGAAACAAGGTCTCACTTTATAGTTCAGGCTGGCCCTGAGCTCAGTCTCAAACTCACATCACAGCAATCCTCCTGCCTCTGCCTCCCGAGTGCTGGGATTAAAGGCATGAGCCATCACGCCTGGTACTGTGGTATGTGGTATTGATTGCTGCTGGACATGAGTCTCCACACGCAGTATTGTATATGGTTTCTGGGGATCGAACCCAGGCCCTTGCGTTTGCAAGAGAGCGTCGAACCACTGAGCTAAATCCCCAGCCCCTTGAAAACATTTTTTTTTTTAACATTTAGGGTTGGAACACAAAACTTATATATCTAACGGTGACACTGTTTGCTATTTAATATAAAAGAATTTATAAATCTCCTTAACTGTAGAAAATTAAATTGACAGGAGCTAATTAACAAAAACAAATGTAAATTCCCCATATGGCTGATTTTTACAATTCCAACATTCCTAAAGTTATAAATATTAATTCCTATTTTGAATGATATAGAAGTATATTTTTCTTTAAAAATTTTTATTTTATTTTTAAAATGAGTCCATTGCTTATATGTGGAAGGAGTTGTAACACAATTCTGACTTTTACTTTTAAAAGGCCACTCTTGGCGGAATATAGAATATATTGGAATATAGAGTGACATAGGGGTCAGTAAGGAACGAATGTGTGAAGGTTAAATTTGAGTGTGCCAATGGATTCGCTGTGGTGTTCACCGGGTGGTTGGTGGAGGGTACTTCCGGTGTACCTCCTCTTCTCAAATGTTCTTCACAGTGACCATGGATACTCAGCCTTGTTCCGTGCTGGCTTTTCACCATGATATTCCTCCTCTGTTGGAACCTGATGACTATCCCCTGAATCCATTAAAGCTATGAACTCAGTTAAACTCCTCTTTTAAGTTGCGAGTGTCCAGCATTATGACCCCATTATGAAGAGCTGACTAACAGAAAATTAGTACGCAGAGACATGTTGTTGCTATGAATCTAACTGACCGAATGATACAGAAGCCTTTGGAAATGCTGTACGGGGAAGGTTTGTAATGGTTTGGAGAAGCAGGTGGAGAAGCCTTAGAATGGTGTAAGCAGAGCTTGATGAAGTTGGAGCTTGGCAGATCAAAATACGAGGAACATGTGGCCATTAAAGATTATGCTAATGAGGCAGGAATGTGGTTTCTGTTGGTAGATCGACTAGAAAAAATGCATGTTAAACTTTGGTACCCCCCCAAACATTGTCATTGTTTTGCCCTGTTCTTAGACTTTAGGGAATTCTGCTGAACTTACTGACTGCTGACTGACTGACCTTGTAGAGGAAATTCCAAGACACCCTTATGTTTAGGTAGGGACGTGCATACCCCAGGCTCATCTAGTCAGAGATATATAACTGAAACCCAGGCTTAAAACCAAAAACAGATCAGGAGAGAGTGAAATAAACTTAAATTCTGATCCAAAAGGAATCATGTAAATGGAAGGACCAAAGACAGATTTGGTTACTAAAGAGATTAAAGCTATATAAAACTGTATTTTGTACAGAGATAAGAAGAAAGACATCTTAAGGATATCACAGAAATCAAAAGACTCTACCCAATTCAGGTTCAAGGATAAAAAACTATTAATATTTCACTTGAGAGGAAAGTCCCTACTTTTCAACATGATATTTCTCCTCCTCTGTTTACATCATTCTAAGGCTTCTCCACCTGCTTCTCCAAATGGACAAATGGCTCCAGATGGGCAGGAATGGTGACATTGTCTGCTATTTAATATAGAAGATATTAGATGGAACCATTTGTCTATTTCTTAAATCCCATGAAACTGAGTTAAATACCACTTCTCTTTCAAGTTCCGGATATCAGGTATGTTATCCCAGCAACGCGAAAGCTGCTGCTTAATAGAGGAAAAGCGATTGAAGCTGAATGACCGAGGGGGAAAGGTTTGACTTCTAGTTGTGGCATAAGGAGAAAACTAAGAAGTTTATCACCAGATTGATTTATACAAATAAATAATCAAGGGGCGGGGATTTAGCTCAGTGGTTCCGGTGCCTGTCTTGCAAGCGCAAGGACCCGGGTTTGATCCCCAGTAACCACATACAGTACTGGGTGTGGAGACTCACCCCAGCAGCAATCAGTACCACATACCACGGTGCCAGGCGTGGTGGCTCACGCCTGTAATCCCAGCACTCGGGAGGCAGAGGCAGGAGGAGTTTGAGGCTGAGCTCAGGGCCAGCCTGAACTACAAAGCGAAACCTTACCTCAAAACAAACAAACAAACAAACAAAAACAAATGAATAATCAATGAAACGTTTAAACTTTCAGATTTTGCCCTTAGAAGGACAGAATAGACTTTAAAATGGAAAAAGTAAAGGAAGAAGATTTTGAGAGAAAGAAATGCTTTTTTGATATATAAATTGTATGTATGTTGATTCTGTATGTGAAGTATTCATGGATTAAAGATCTAGAATAGAAATATTAGTAGTGTGTATTTAACTCAGTGCTTTGAAATGTTTGAGGAAGATTTTCGTCTGAATAAAATAATGTCAGTTGGAAAACATTTGGAAGTTTTAAAGGCTACCACTTTAATTGTAAGGAAAAATGAAGAAAACAAGGAAAAGTCAGGAGATTCCTAGTTTATATGATTTTAACACAAAAATTTTATGGGAAAATTATGTATGTCAAAAATATTTCATTTGAGATCAAGATTTATTATATTTATTTTTGGCTGAAAATAATTTTGGCTCAGAAATAAAGTGTGAAATTTCTGAAGTTTTCACATTCGTCTTACTTTGATCAGTTTTCACTTATGCTGAAACAGCTATCCTCCCTGTTTTATAATATTTTTAGTAAGTTAATCATTTATACCATGTGCTCCTCTACTCCAAATCATGTGTTGTAGTGATAAAATTACAATATAATTTAAAATGCATTAAAATATTTTTAATTAAGTACAAACTTTATTTTTTGCTTAACAATATTGAAAATAATTTGAACTGTGTTAATATGTATGCACCAAAGTTAATACTGGAACAATACCAAATTAAAATGAAACTAGCAAATACATCCAAATGATTTATGTAGAAATTATATTGATCATAGACCATGTATTATGACCCTGTGATCCATGTTTACCTCAATAGTTTTAAAGAATGATTTTTTAAATTGCATAAGCCAAACACATGAAATTTACATTGGAGTGATGTGTTTCATGTATGAGTGGCAGGAGCCCTGTGTCCAAAGCTCTGTTATGTGGAAAAAGTTAACATATGTGTAGTAATTTCTGATTGTATGTGTCATTACATAGGCTGAGCAGTTCTATAATGTATCACCCAGCTAAGTAATTTCTTCAAAATCCAGGAAAGTTCAGCTTTAAGAGAAGTCTGTGATCTTTGCTAATATGACATCTGTTTTTACAGCTCTTAGTATATAATTTCCCTCCTTCTACATCATAATTTAAATTATACAAATCAGCTATGAATTTTTAATTCTAAAAATTAAGAATGCCAAAGAATATGCACACAAGAAAGTCTTTTTATGGACTGATACATTTTATTTTTCTAATTAAATGTACTAAGGAAACTTTATACACTGTATCACTTGAATTTAATTTCCTGTGATTTGATAATTTTGCTCCATATTTCACAAATCTTTTTGCCTGTGTACTATAATTGTGCATATTAATTTCCTAAAAGCAGCTAAGAAGCATATGAGGAAATGCTCAACATCACTGGTTATTCAAGAGATGCAGATGAAAATGACACTGAGATTTCATTGCACTCCACAAAGAATGGCTTCTGTCTCAGAATTAACCAGCAAAAAAAGCTAGTGAAGCTGCGGAGAAGAAGGAACCCTTCTGCTCTGTTGTTGGGAGAGTAGACCCGTACAAACCCTGTGGAGATCAGTTTGGAGATTCCTCAAAGAACTAGGATTAGAGGTTCCACTTGACCCTACTATTCCTCTGCTAGGTATATACACAAAAGAATTGAAAGATTTGTATCACAACGATATATGTGCACCCATGTTTATAGCAACTCAGTTTGTGATAGCTAAATCTTGGAAACCAAAATGACAACTGGAGACTGGATAAAGAAGATGTAGTTCTTTTTATAGAATGGAATATTACTCTGCCATAAAAATGTTAATAGTAAGTCATTCATACTCAAATGGATGTACCTTCAGGACATCCTCATAAGTGAAATAAACAGGTCATAG
The DNA here is from genome assembly GCA_004026965.1 of Petromus typicus. Taxonomy (NCBI): domain Eukaryota; kingdom Metazoa; phylum Chordata; class Mammalia; order Rodentia; family Petromuridae; genus Petromus; species Petromus typicus. The sequence goes on along the minus strand of PVIR01030730.1, from coordinate 10,509 downwards.
ATGTTTAAATATATCTTTTCTCAGGTATGAGAAAAAGAAGATGTAAATGAGTTGTAGTATGTATAGTTGATATTGTGAAATAGAAAATATTTAAAAGGAAATAGGGTCTACGGTTAAATAAGGAGGGGAAAATAATGTGGTGGTTAAAAAAAAAAAAGGAAAAAAAGTTCATATATATATAGGGACTGGAGGGTTATGGGGTGCGTGGGGAAATGGGAAAAACCAAGAATTAAGTTGTGTCATATATTGGTACAAATTCTCATTGTTGAACATGAGGATGAAGTGTGTGTGTGTGTGTGTGTGTGTGTGTGTGTATACATACATACATATATATGTATGTATATATGTATATATATGTATGTATATATATATGTGTGTATATATAATGTACCAATAAAGACTTGAATTTTAAAAAAGAATATATTATGAAATACACTGTATATAACTAGGCCTGGATTTTGTATATCAGTAGATTTTTAACCATGACTTCCAGTGGCAGAGTTGCAAAATGCCAGAATATGAGTACTTTAGAATATAAATATACTAAAAATTCTCTGTACTGATGATACAAATTCATATAATCTCCAACAGTGTATAGCAATACACATTTTACATCACCTAAGTTTCTTGTACTAGCCTAAAAATAGCAGGACAAAGACTACAAGTGCAGTTGTCCAATGGCTTAGTAGTTTAAGCAACAGTCTCTAATATTATTAGATAAAAGCTTTCCTATTTTTCCCTATATTTATTTTCTGATGATTTCAATTTTCTTGACATTTCTCTTTCTGTACTTTACATCTTCTCCATGATATTGAGATGTAGTAATCTTCTCTTGTTCACTTATTACCACATTCATGTCTTTTATTAGTTCTATAAGAAATTTCAGTACATTGTGATCTGGTGGTGTAACCATTCTACTAGTTTTATTGATTATATGTAGGTTACTTATATATTTTCTATTTTTTAATAGAAGCATCAGTGAGAACAGAATTAATATCATACATTCAGTTTTATTAAATCAAATTCTAGCTTTCATTTTATGATTTCCATTCATTTCTTTTGGGCATAATTTTTCATTACAATGATCTAAATGTAGTGTGATATAAATTTCATAATTTTAAAATAATATACTTAGAACCTTTAAAGTTCTTACAATTAGGGACACCTTCCTGGCTAGCATAAAGTCTTAAGTTTGATGCCCAGTATCAGAAAAATAACCTAAAATAAAATGAATTACAGTGCTACAATTAAACTTCACTTGAATTAACACACATTTTTCATGGTAGTTTTCTTTTTGTAATTATTACTATTCTATTTATTAATTTTAAATCATGTCATTTCTGTGGTTCATCATATTTTTAAAAAATATAATTTTTCATTGCTTTTTTATTTTTACTTTTACTATACACAATTAATTTTTCTTTGTGTTTAGCAAGATGATAGAAGTTACAATGATTTGGATGTTGAAGGCTAATGATATTCAGTTAGTCCCACAACAACGTGCTTGGTCCGTCTCTGTATTCATTCATCATTTAGAGTCATACCTTCACGTTGCTATGATTGGTATGTTCACTGTCAGCCAAATGAAACAATATTTACTTTTCTGAAAATTAAAGAGAATACTTGTAGGAGAACACACGTACCACGATGTTTTATTTTAACATATCTGGCAGACCTGCAAGTATATACAAACTCCTTTGTATGAGCAAAGCATATCTTGTAATACTGGAATATTAAAAGAAGGTTCATTAAATACCGGAAATGCTTTCTATGTACTGTAAAACCACTTAAATAATCAATTTTAATAATTTGGGCATAAAGTCACAGCATGCTTAATTAAATGATATATTTCCTCTGAAGGAATGTAAATGAGCTTCTACCAGGAAAGCTATGGTCGACTTCCCTGATTTTCAGAAGCCCTAATTACAAATATTTCTGATCCTACTGTGTTTACTGTTGTCAAATATCTGACATCAATATAAGTCAGATATTTAATACGTATTCAGTTTGTCCTTTAAAAGTGTTTTCCTTGTTATTTTTTTAACATCATAATTCAATATTTTTCTTTTTTTATACAACATTGAAATCTTTCTTTGGTAATGAAATATGATCCTTGAGTCCTTTGTAGTTACAAAACAATTAATCTGCTCTCTCTTGTTTAGTTGATGTGTATAATATTTAGGAAAACAATGTGTTCGGTAAAATTTTTTCTTAGGTGTAGTGTTCTTGTTTTTTTACTTTACCTTAGTATTTCAGTATATGGATTTTTGTGATATAAATGGACTGGTATGATTACATTGGTGGTAAAGTTAACACTCTGTTAAAACTCCAAATGGTTGTTGTACAAATTAGATTTGAAATGAGAACTTACAATGATTTGGATGCTTAAGACTGATGACATTCAATTAGTCACTCGTAACAGCGTGTTTTGTCATTCTCTGTATTCATTCATCATTTAGAATAATCTTTTTTGGTACATTTCCGACTCAAGTAATGTAAGATACCCAGGACTATATGAATTGAGAGACTATTTTTACAAGTTTTAAACAGATGGTTTTATATCAGAGATTTTTCATAAAGACAGAACAAATCAAAATAAGTTTTTATAACAAAATTGTCTTACGCTTTATGAATTTCTGCCAGCTGAAGCACATTGAGTGTATTTGTCTCTGAAATTTTAAATTAAGATTTATAAATGTGGATATACATATTCCAAAGACAGCAATTGTGTGACACATTTTTAAAAGTTAAATTTTATGACACCTTATTTGTTAACATATTATTGCATGAATTTTAAAAGTAAGTGCTATAGTTAAAAATAGGTTCCTAGAATATCTACTGGCAGGAAAGACTATGAAAAGAATATTTTACAATCACTGAATTTTATGTTTGTCTAGGAAAATGTATTACTCTGAAACTTCTATCTTCAATTTTATGCTAAGCGCCACCTCTAACTAGACTAGACTAATGAATGCTAGCATAACAGTTGAAGATTGGTGTCTTCTTGGAGAATTTAAACTATGACACTTAATGTAATTGAGGCTGAAAAATTAAGATTATATTGATGCTTTAGTTAACATATATAGCCTTATAACTTATAATTTAATTGATTCATATATCAGAAATAAGCTAAGATGACATTAAATTATATTCCAGTATTAGAGCCTCATTATTCTTATAGAACTAGTAAGGATATAGAAAAGTTGAAATTTGTTATATGACACTAGTTCTGCTTTTAAAAAATACTGTTATTTTTTCTGTTGCTGTAGTTATTATTAAAGTAAGCATTTGCTATATGCTTAAGGAAACATTATAAAAATATTCTTTCCATGTAAATAGTTGATGCAAATCAATAAAAAAAATTATGTTCTAAACAAATACAGTTAATAATGAAATTGAAAGTGACGCTCTAAAGTAGTTTTGTGAGACCTACATTAAAAGTAAAAGAACAATTTATAAAAGCTGTTAGATTCTGTCACCTACTCAATAATGTAATTTTGTGCTGTATGAATATGGTAAAAATATTAAAACTCACATGAAGAAGCATCTACACATATTTTATGCTAAAGTCTACCATTATGCCTTGGAGGCAAATATCTTGTGTGCTTTATACTAATAAATGAAGCATATTTGAAAATTGTCATATTTCATTCTATACATTCAGAAATCCATCCAACAAATTTAGAAGACAGAAAAAAATCAAGTTTATTTTTTTTCATCCTGGATACCACTGGGTGAGGTGGACCAGTGTGTCTACTCTGAAAATACAAGTCAAGGGACAATGAGAGGAACAATTTTTGTGAGAGTTGATGACATCACAACATTGGAAAATCTCAGAAGATGCTAAGTTGTCTATTTCAACAGATGCTGGACAGTCCTTGATGGGATATAAACCCTCAGAATAAGAGAGATCCCTCTTACTAATATCAAAGATATTATAGACTATCCCTTACTAATTACTTTTCTACTTAAATTCATATTTTAAAATACTTATAATCAATGAAGATTTCTGTTATAAGTATTTAAATTAAAGATATAAGAAAGCTATTGAGTTTTAAGCATTGATTTTGTGTTCAGCTACTCGACTGAATCCAGAGATTAAGTCTAGAAGGCTTTTCACCAATCTTTGGCGATCTTCTCAACAGCGTTTCATGTCATCAACAAATAGTGATAGTTTAATTTCTTCCTTTCCTATCTTTGTTCCTTTTATTTCTTTTGTTTGTCAAATTGCTGTAGATAATATTTGCAGGACTATATTGAACAGTAATTTAGTGGCCATCCCGGTCTTTTTCCTGATTTTAGTGAGAAAATTTTCAGTTTTCACCATTTAGTATGATACTGGGGTTGATTTTCATAAACAGCTTTTATCAGGTTTTAGAAAAACCAACCATTTCAATTTTCTGCAGGGTTTTAATCATGAATTGGTATTGGATTTTGTCAAATGCTTTTTCTGCGTCTGTTGAGATAATCATATTTTTTTATCTTTGACTCTGTTAAAATAGTGTATTACATTTATTGATTTATGCATGTTGGACCATCTTAAATTTTATTAAAATATTGTACATATATGTTTAATCTCCATTTATATGAAATATATATGTGTAATTCTATATTTAACTAAAGTACTATAAGTTTTATTTTTGAGTCAATCTATAGAATAGAAACCAGTTACTTTCATGTTTAAAACTTCTTTTAAAATAAAATCTGTTATATAGAAGAATAAAGTATAGTATAGCATATATAATTTTATGCATTAATATTAAATATGTATATATTTAAAACTGATTACAAAGGAGAAAATATTGGTATGTAAAATATTCATAATTAGTTTTCTGCAGTATATAAATATGTAGTGAAGTTGAAGGTCCATGTGTTTAAATATTATTATTAAACATGACATAGTTTTGAAGCACCTATACATGCACTGTTAAGAAAATCATCTCTTGGACCAGGGATTTAGCTCAGTGGTTCCAGTGCCTGTCTTGCAATCGCAAGAACCCGGGTTCGATCCTGGGTAATCACATACCATACTGGGCGTGGGCGTGCCGGGCGTGCCGGGTGTGGTGGTTCACGCCTGTAATCCCAGCACTCGGGAGGCAGAGGCAAGAGGATTGTTGTGATGAGTTTGAGGCTGAGCTCAGGGCCAGCTTGAACTACAAAGCAAGACCCTGTCTCAAAAAAAAAAAAAAAAAAAAAAAAGAAAAAAGAAAAAAAAATTAATATCACATGCTATTTAATTTGAGAAACCACTAGCATTTAAGTAAACATTAATTTTGTTATTTCAGGAGAATAAGTTAAATTGAAATATCTATGATAAAAATTCAATGATTTAATGTTAATTTTTAATAAATTGTGGTTAAGTGTATAAAATATCTTTGACTAATACGATATTGGAGCTCAATACACTTAAGTGTAATATCTCTATTCTTAAAGCAATTTATTGCAAGTGTTTATAAATTACATGACATGAATATTATAATAAAAACATCAACACAAAAATACCCATCACCTGTATGACTAATATGAGACGTCTTCTGTACTGCTTTTTTGTTTCTTCCCATTTAATCAAGCTACACAGAGAATTCCATAAAGTAGGCCACTTTCTAAGCAGAAGGAGAACTGCATATAGCGGAGCTTTCACTAGCACAGCATTTCATTCAAGAAGACGGCTTCAAGACTTCATTTAAAATCATCAGGGGCACATTATCTGGGTACACAACAAGAAGCAATTATTGGTTTAATTAGCCAGCATTCACCACATCACCCTCTTTCCCTTTGTTCGATTGCCAGGCAATTTTCTACGATCATTAAACTAGGAAACTATAATTCCACAATGACCCAATCCACAGCTCCTTATCACATCAGAACATTTTTATAGTTATTTATGACAATCCTCAACCAGAACTAAGTCCACTGAGCAGAAAAAACTTCACACTTAACAAATCAATCTTCACTGTCATATTCCAAATCTTTTTTTTTTTTTGAGACAAGGTCTCACTTTGTGGTTTAGGCTGGCCCTGAGCTCAGCCTCAAACTCACATCACAGCAATCCTCCTGCCTCTGCCTCCCGAGTGCTGGGATTACAGGCATGAGCCACCACGCCTGGCACTGTGGTATGTGGTACTGGTTGCTGCCCAGTATGGTATGTGGTTACCAGGGATCGAACCCGGGCCCTTGCGCTTGCAAGACAGGAGCCGGAACCACTGAGCTAACTCCTCGGCCCATATTCCAAATCTTGATTGTGTACAATACTTAATGTTGTATTTTGAATAGATATTTACCATTAAATTAGGCTCCAAATATGTGATTCAAAGGGAATGAAGGTGATCAACTTTATGTTTTCCAAAATTGTGCAAATAATTTATAATTTGCAATGCTTCATTCATAAGGGTGAAAATGTGAAACTAAATTTTAAAAAGTAAAGGAACTTAAAATTATAACTTGACCAAAACAAAAGGAGACAAATAGAATTTCTCTAATATATTTTGAAAATCTCACCTTTTCACCTTTTGTAGATGTCAACAAAAAAATTTTCCTACAGTATTAGGTTTATTAAATTTGATGAGTTTCAGAAGTTTGCATTAATGAGAACTTCCTATTCAGATATTGAAGCTTAATGGCAAGGTAAAGAATAAAACTGTTGCACCTTTTTGACCATACTGATATCTCCGAGAATGAAAGCAATCTAGTAGAACATCTGGAAAGCATAGAAATTTCATTACACATTAAACAATTCATAAAGCTGGGTTGAATCATGAATTACTGTACAGGTATTCTCTGCATGATGAGGATTCTATCATTCAGTAGCATCAGTCTTACCCTGTTAGGCCCATGTGCCATGGGTATCTTTGACAATGCTCTCTGACAGCTGAGACAGATATTCAAGGATAATACTGTGTGGAATCTTTTAGTTGGGTTAAATTCCATTTATTATTCTTCATAGCCCAAAGTATTCACGTCTGGTAACCAGTTCATATTTCAGTGAGTTTCTCCCCTGGAAGCCTATTTCTCTCCAACCTCCAAACTATTCAGTCAACTTTACCCACCCAGGTGATCAGAATTCAAGAACAACCTGATCACAATTTTCTTAGCATAGTTGAAAACGAATGTGAAAATTGGACTTTTTCTGGTTTCTCTTGGTTGCTTCAGTTCCCCAATTCCACAAAGTAATAAGTATTATTGATTTTTGTACCTGGGCATACTTGCAATTTAGTTTCAGTTCATTTTACTGCCAGCAAAAAGGCATTACTTTCCATTTACACGTTATAAAACATGATAAAATTGAATATTTATGTGAGATTTTAAATATCTGTCGTAAAGATCTTTGCAAATGTATTCATTCATATCTAACCAACATTTTGCATATATAAGACGCTATTCTACAATAAGATTCCACATCTATATCCTAATGTGACATAATTTGATAAATAACTCCTAATTTATGCATTTAGGAGATACTTGATTAATTTCATGAAAGCAGAACATACAGTTTTTCTGCTTTTACATATATATGCTAAAATATATATAGACGATTAGTGCTTTAAATGCTCTATAATAGGATATTTATATCACAATAATTTGGGGCTTTCATTATAACTTATGGCATTATTAGACTATATTTTAGAATCCATTCCTTTTAATTTCTAGCACTTTCTTAAAATTTCCTGATTCTTACAATATTTTAAAGGTGTTTATTTTTACATTTCAGAGTATTGTATGATATATTCTGTTTGATTTCAATCTATGAAATATATTAATTTTAAGAAACATGTTAAAAATATTGTCATATTTATTTCACCAATTTCCTGAGTAGTAAGATTGGAGATTTCACCAAGAATCTCCAGGAAACTGGAGATTTCACCAATTTCCTGTTAGCTTTCTAACAAGCTAGTCATTAAACTTTTATCGTTTCTCATCACTCTTTTCCATATCTTTTAACATTCCTTTCTTCCTAAACACATTCTTTGATTATCTTTTCCTTATGTCTTCAATTGTACATCTTACTTTTTCTGAATTTCTAATTCATTCTTTAATTATTACATTTAAAAATAAAGGAGTGATATTTAGTGTTATTAATTATTATTGAAAACTAAGCACGTTATTTGAAGATACTTCATGTTTCTATTGGCAGAGCTATAAAGGCCACTTGACATAAATCTTACTTCACTGTAAATTTCACTCCTCACAACAATCTGAACAAAATTGTAACTGCATTACTATAATTTTATGTGATCAAGACAACAGGTCATTGCCATTACTTGAATTTTGGCAGATGGTTAGCAAATTATATTCATTTTCTCACATTTCTTTTTAAATAAATGTATCTATTTTACATAGACTTATGAGTGTTCTTGCTTTCCCACAGATCATATGACTATAATATTTGTATCCCAAAGCTCAGCTTCACACTTCAAAATTCACTTTCTGAGACAAGACCTTACTGTCTAAGTAGTTTAGACTGGCCTTTAACTCACTATGGAGCTAAGGCTGGCCTCAAACTGGTGGCGATACTCTAGCCACAGCATCTTAACTGCTGGATATACAGGCTGGTGCCACCACACCTATCAAAATTGGTTATTTTGAGTTTTTTTTCTACTTTTGAAGTAAATTCGTACTGAGGATCTATGATTGTCATATTCCAATAAACTTTCACAAGAATAATATGCCTGTTATGAACTATTTCAGAGAGTGTTTTCTAATTGCATTATAAAATATCATGTAATACCAGGCAAACACTATGGATTTGAAAAATGTTAAATATAATTTTTAATTATCAGCATATTATTTGATATTATGTTTTAACACATGCTTTGTGCAAGGTTTGAGTTGTTTTTCTTTCTACACTTCCTAGACTATTTGCTATTTATTGCTCACATAATGTGAAACCTGTTAATTTTAACCATGATACTTAAGGTGTAGCTGTTCCTATTAAATAAGAAAGCCAAAAACCACACTAATTGAAAGGGAATGGGTGTACAAGGAAGTAAGGATATGATATGGAAAAAGTAGATTTACTCTTCCTGTTGACAACTAGATCTTCTTTGTTTTGTTTCCATATTTGGTAAACAGCAAAGCATCATCCTCAGCACTCTCTTACTTTCTCTACTGTAGAAGAGGAGTTCCATTTGAGGAAAGTTTCTGGAAAGATCCAATGTTTAAGCAACGGACAAAGACATGATCTTACAGTACATCTCAAAAGATATTTGTGGGTCGGGGACTTAGCTCAGTGGTTCCAGTGCCTGTCTTGCAAGTGCAAGGACCCAGGTTCGATCCCCGGTAACCACATAACAATACTTGGCATGGAGACTCACCCCAGCAGCAACCAGTACCACATACCACAGTGCCGAGTGTAGTGGCTCATGCCTGTAATCCTAGCACTCGGGAGGCAGAGGCAGGAGGATTGCCGTGATGTGAGTTTGAGGCTGAGCTCAGGGCCAGCTTAAACTACAAAGTGAAACCCTGTCTCAAAAAAAAAAAAAAAAAAAGATATTTGCAAAAGATTTTGGAAAAAAATTTCAAATAGGAACTATTTTGAAAATATGGTATTTTGACCTGATTGATATTTGAACGAAAAATTGGTTAGATTTTTGTTTATTCCTTTGTTTAGTACCAGTAATCAAATGAGAATATTGCACTTCTGAGGCAGATACACAAATCACTGAGATAAATCCCCAGCCCTAAAATGACTAAATTTTATTGCCTCAAATCACTACAGCTTCACACTTCAAAATTCACTTTCTGAGACAAGACCTTACTGTCTAAGTAGTTTAGACTGTCATGCTGAATTTCATGCTGTCACACATAAAGGAGGATGATTCAAAACAATCATATGTACACTTAACGTATTTTAATTAAGACACTCATATTTCAAATATAATTCATTCACACTGGACATTTCTGTACATTCATTCATTAATAATATGCCAAATATAACATTGTGCACTACAGGGAATTTAGTATTAAACCTCATTACATTGTATTCTAAGTATGAAAACTAGAAAGTTAACTTAGTTATGCTCATATACTGCTGCTATTAAGTAGAGATAACAAGGACTTAAAGATTTTAATGAAGTTAAATTAAATAATTTATTCTAGGAAGATGTTGGAAGATATTTGATAATTAATTATAATTTCTATATCCTCACTAAAAACTGGTATCATGCTATTTAGTCACAACTATATTTATAATAAATATGACTAGATAGTCACCATTCAAATATGTTCAAGTTCCAAATTCTTTTTATTTTTCAGTTAAATTTATTTATTTAATTGTTTATTTATTCTTAAAGAATGAGACAGGACTTTTCAATAGGCTACATTCTTAGCCATCCCCACCTTTTTCTTAATTTTGAGACAGAGTGTTTACTAAGGTATTAAATCATTCATGGTGGACCCATACTATCACACCATGAGATTATGAATTAACATTTTATATCTTCTTCTTTCACCCTCTTGTCTCCTCCTCCTCCTCCTTCTTTTCTCTCTTTCTCTCTCTCTCTCTCTCTCTCT
>PVIR01030729.1:0-20055 GCA_004026965.1 Petromus typicus | reverse complement strand
AAAAAAAAGAAAAGAAGAGACCTAGAATAGCAGAACCAGTTCTAGGGAACAAAGATAAGGTAGGGACATCACAATCTCTGACCTGAAAGTACCGAAGTTACTAACAGCATTGTACTGGCAAAACAAACAGACTAGAGGAACAGTGGAACAAACTAGAAAATGCAAAACAGCTCCAAACACACTCAGCCATCTTATCTGTGATAAAGGAGCCAAACCTCTTCACTAGAAGAAAGACAGTATCTTTAATAAAAGTTGCTAGAAAAATTAGTTTTCCACATGCAGAAGATTGAAACTAGATCTGTACCTTTTACCATGCACTAAACTGAAATCAAAATAGATCCAAGACCTAAATATTAAGACAGAATAGGTAATACACTTGAAGATACTGTTTTAGGCAAAGACTTTATGAAGAAAACCGGGGTCGCACAGGAGGTATCACAAAAAAAATCAGCAACCTGGAATCTCATTTTATTAAGAAGCTGTTGCACAACAAGAGAAACCACCAACAGAGTGAAAAGACAACCCACAGAGTGGAAAAAAATTTTTGTCATGTGTTGCTAAGAAAAAGAACTAATACCTGGAATATATAAAGAACCTGAAAAAGTCAGGGGACCCCACCCCCCAATTTAAAGACCCAATCTAAAAATGGGCATCTGAAGTGAATGGATCTTTCCCGTATAAAGAAGTAGAAACAGCATGAAAATACATGAAAAAATGTTCAATATCCTTTTTGTCACTTAAAATTTGTATGTTAGGTTATTAACTATTTCAAAGTAGTTGATTGAGCTTGGCCTTAAAGCCAAGAGCTACATTAACACTGATGTTATTAAATGAAGAAAAAGAATACGCTGTTTACTGTTTACGTAGTGTTAAGAAACAAAACAATGAATGTGCCAACAAGTTGCTACTTATTTAAAAAAGAGATCTTCCCTGCATTTGAAAGAGCAGTTTATTGACCTTAGTAAGGGTGGCAGCACTCACCAGTGTGAATCTTCTCGTGTCTCTGTAGCAGGTACTTCTGTATGAAACGCATGTCACATTGACTACATTGAAATGGTTTTTCGCCTTAAAATAATTTCACATTCATAAATTAGTTAATGGATAAAACAACAATTTTTAGTCACTATTTCTGAGGAAATATAAATCTTAGAAGCCCAGTTTTTGGAAAACCCCAAAATACCCCTATAAATTTTTTTTATAGTTTTCATTACCTTAGCAGTATTTTATGTCCTCTCAAATTTTCCCCCAAGGATTTAGAAATTTACATTCTCACAATCACACAAAATGATATTAAAATTGATCTATAACCTTCAAATTAAAAAAATTTTAAAACAGAATTTAGAAATTTTAGGTTGAGAAAGGGCTCTATGGGTTAACATTAAATATCTCCTCTTCTTTATCGTGAGAAAAAGAGGCATCCACCCTGTTAGCCGTGGCCAACTATCCCTTTTGGCACTTCAGCCTACTTTCTTCAGGACTTTCTAAATACCCCTTTTAAATAATTCCCCTCTCTCTCCAACCCTGCCCCTCTGGCCAAGGAGCCCTTCCTTTTCAGCGAGGCATCGTTTGGTCTGTTCCACTCTGAGAAGCCTTGCTACAACTCAAACTCTCCCACGCTGCAACTGTCTCTGCTTGCCTGTCACTGAAACTTGGCCTCGAATCCCCCATCATGCATTGCGGCCTGACTCCAAACTGTGCCTTCTGAAAAGCTAGCTGGGACCTCGCTATCTATTGCAAAGATCTTTTTCTCAGTTCTCTCAACCTTTCTCTCCTCTGAAGGGTGACACCTTTGATCATCACCTCCTTGAGACCAATTCTCCTTTTGGCTTTTGGGACATCATAGTATTTTTCCAGTTTGTCAAACTTTATTATTCTACCTTCTCCCCCCCTGCCCCAGCTCATCTTACACCTCTAGCTTATTATCAAAAAGGTCTATGACCAATCTATAGTTTTGTTTTCAATAACTTCATGATCTTAGCTATCATTTTTTAAAATTTGAATTTCACAATCTATATTTCAAACTGTTTAGTTATCTTGCATAGAAAAATGAATATTTACAGGCTTTTAATAATACATTTATCAACTTTTCCTTGGTTAAAGGGAGTACTTTAATCCAAGTAGAGTGTCTAATTAAGACTAATTAATTTTATATATCCAACTAATTGTTTCCTAATTCAAAGCCTTGGCTAGTTTCCCTCTGATGTTTTGGCTCATGAAATCTGATTGGCAGTGCCAGGTTAGCTATGGTCTTAGGAATGGATGACATTTACACGAAGATGAAAATAACAAAGATAATAATTTTAATGGCTATAAGCCCATTTTAATTCAAGAAATACCTGTATGAATGAAGACATGTCTCTGTAAGTGATAGTTCGTTCTAAAGGCAGCATTGCAGTGCTCACAAACGTGAGATTTAGGGGTTTTCAAACCAAGTGATCCATCCTCATTTATTGTAAGGATCTAGTTTTAAAAAAAGCAAAAACAAAAGAAAGAAGTTTTTTAAATGTAGTGAAATATTAAGTTTTTAAAAAGGAGAATAAAAGCAATGGTCACCAGAGGTTATAATATTCTTCATAAATAATCTTGAAGAGATTATTATAATACTGTTATCTTTAATTGTAGGAAAGTACAGTAGGACTCAGAATGGGTAAAAATTACCAATAGAAGTTGGTAAAGTAAGATCTCACCACTCTGCCTCCTCCCTTGTAAAGTTAATGTCTCATGGGGTCTCTAAGTGTTCTCTGTCAGGGTGAGCGGAGCTATTATTTTCAATTTCAAACTCTCACATTGTAGGAGGAAAGTCCTATGCTGTAGAGAGGGTCTAAACATTCATCAGTATGGGATTAGTTAAACACATCATGGAAAATGAATACAGTACTATGTGGTTTTAAAATACAGTGGACACTTGAGTTACGACTGACTTTACATATGAACATTTTAATTTACAAACAAAGTCTTGAATTATGACCTGAATGCTGGTCACTTGTGCTTCTAAATGGTCTCAGATACAGATTTAACCCTTAAAGATTTCTGGAAGGAACATTACAACATCCTTTTCTGTCGGGGGATAACTGAGAAATCTTAGGCCAGTGTTTCTCTAAGGACACTGAGATCTGCATGTTTACAGGAGAGACTCTGAGGCTATATAGCGGATCCTGAGCCTTCAGTTGACCAACCTGAGTTACAATCAGCCGTTATAAATGAAATGAGTTTGTAAGTCAAGGGTCCACTGTAAAATGAGAAAACACTGTACAGCCTTATATAGAAACCAGAATTTTCTAAGTTTTTAAAAAAAGCTGCTTTTATTACAACTTCTGTATCATTTTTCTAATTTTTATATGCAAAAGAATACATATACACTTATTTATATATACAAATATACATTTTTTATATATATGAATTTAAAATATTTAAAAGGATATACATAAAATGTATATAACCTTGGTTATGATGGCTGAGAAACTGGGTACATAAGAGATAAAGTGGGTGGGAGATTTTGCACTGTACACTTAAACACACTTTTGCCTATTACACTTTTTGTTGTATCTTTAAATATAGAAATTTAAATTTTGAAGTCATACTACGGTTGAACATGGAGACTGTTTCAGAATCAGATGTCTGAAGTTATTCTTAAACTACTGCTGTTGTTAAACACATTCCTGAAGATACTTGTTAGATAAATAAACTGGAGGTGGGTATGGGGAAAGAAGACAGGTGACAAAAAAAAAAAAAAAAAAAAAAAATCAACCTTATCTTTCAAGGCTTCTGAGATTAAAAATGCTGTGGGCCTGGTCTGAGCAGTTAACAGAAAGAAGCTTACCTTAAGCTCCATATATTCTCAATTTTATCAACAACTTGTTCAATATGTAACATTAAACCACCTGTTATCAGACATGTGGCAAAGGAGAAATAGTAAAGGATTCCTTTTTTCATTATTGAGGAAGGAAACAAGATGGTGGAATATAATGTGAAAAAGCAAAGAAAACAAGAGGCTAAGTAAGATCAGAAGGGGCGTGGCCAGTGAGAGGCAAACAATGTTGAATGTGGAGTTACTCAAAATGTGAGCTAAGAAACTATGCCCAACACAGGGAAGAGAATTCTGGAAAACATCCTAGGAAATGCAGGGACTGACCAGCGCCTGCGAACACAAAACTATGACCCCTTCCAAGGGCTGTAGATAAGAAAAAACAGGATTTACTCATTCAAAATATTTTTTACTTTAAATTCAAGAGACAGTTTACCCTATACTATATGCAAACCAGTGGTTAATTATTATGCAGATTACACAGAGCAGTTGGGCTCTGGGCAAACTGCCAATGTGATCCACAATGCCTCAAAGTCTGCAGACCAAAATCATGGAAGGGAAGCATTTGGCAGGAGAATGAAAGTGGGTGTCACAGCTTCCTGAACAGTCAGTGAGAATGGAAGGTTTCATCTCTGGCCAGTCAATTTAAAATTTTTCCAGCTCCTCCAAGTCTCATACAAGTAAACACCGTGCAAAAGGGGGGAAAATTAAAAAAAAAAAAAACCAAAACATTTCAACTATGATTCAAGATAACATAAAACAATGGAAACAAGTATTTTCTAAAAAACAGAATTAAAAAGACAGCACTAAGTCGTTGGCTTTTTCTTTCACAAATGTAGATAGCAACTAAGACCTAAGTGCCAAAAAATCATGACGTTCAATAGCTTTCTGTGACGTAGCAACTGCAAGGAAAGGCCTTGTAAGGAACAAATCTGGCCCCAGTTGCCTAATGTGGAACGGATGTAATCACTGACTGTACAAAGCCCTTTTATGAACATCTGAGGAGTTCTAGGTCATTGTTCTCTGGCACTGGAGGTAATGTAGCCCTTCACTGTACAATCAGGTCTTAATCCAAGGTGGAATTTTATGGATGAAATAGTTAGCACTTGTCCTAGGCATAAACACACTGAAAAATCTGGCGCACTTGTTAAGTCTGGAGACAGAAACATTGAATTGTTTGATCTTTTATATATATATATATATATATATATATATATATATATATATATATATATATATTTTTTTTTTTTTTTTTAAAGTCCAGAGACACAAACACCTTTGCTTAAAAGACTGAGAAACCAATCTTGCCTCAAATGAGCGACCAATGGCCATTCCAATTTGTAATCTGTTTTAAGTGTATCCACTTAAACAGTGTAACCTGTTTTAAGTGTGTCCTACTTACCATTATTGCCCCACTGTCCAAAACACTTCTAAAGCATAGCAGACTTTGTATACAGTAAACATGGCTGCCTGTTACCTATGCCAAGCTTTATTCCTTTCAAATATCTTTGTTGAGGACTGGGGATTTAGCTCAGTGGTTCCAGTGCCTGCCTGGCAAGCGCAAGGTTCCGAGTTTGGTCCCTAGTAACCTCATACCACATATGGTGGCTCATATGTGTAATCCCAGCACTCGGGAGGCAGAGGCAGGAGGATTTCTGAGTTTGAGGCTGGTCTGGGATACAGAGTGAAAGTGTCTCAAAAAAAAAAAAATCTTTCGTCGAAACTAATAGTTATCAATCTTTCAGTCTTGAGATCACCAAATAGTGTTGGGGCAGGGAGGCACACAAAGAAATAATTTCCAAGAAGAATAAAAGTAACAACTTTATGTAAAGAAAACTTCCTTGGTACAGACTTGACTTCTTTTCTTGTTCATATACTTTAAAGATCTTTTTAGTACAATGGCACCTAGCAGTGGCGTGCACCTGACTTAGAGATGAGTGATCCTACCTGCTACTGCTACCCCAAAACATTTGCGCTTTCCTTTCTCTCCCTCAATATCTGAACACTGTTACTACAGAAGAACTCGAAGGTTCCAACTTTAAATTCCAATGCTCAGAATATCTCTGCATGCTTTGTCCTGCCCACTACCACCCTCACTGCAGCAGAGATACGGTGCATTTTAAAGCTCAAGCAGCCAGGCTGCAGCAAGCGAAGAAATTACTAATACTCTAGGTAGTACTCCACACACGACTTCTTTTTCTTGTTTAATAAAGCTATCTGTCTGTCTAGCTATCTAGCTATATTACTATCTACTATCTATGTATCTATTTGTGGTGCCAGAGTTCAAATGTGGGCTCTTTTGCTTCCAAGGTAGTAGGCGTGTTACCACTTGAGCTAAATCCCTGGACCCTTATTTAATACGTTTAAATCAGGAGCTCACTGGAAAAAAATTCAACATTAAATGGAACCCGTTAGTTAGTCTGCCTTCTTAAATCTCATGGCCCACACTGGATGTTAGCTGAGACAAAACTGTTTCTACCTCCCCACCTGCCTGCCTGCCTGCCTACCTACTATGTGTTGATGGGTATCTTAGGAAAAGCACTCACTTTCACCTGGCAAAGTTCTGAACTCTGCCTATTCCGTGGAGAGACTTTTCACTCCTCAAGGATCCCTGCACTAGGGAGCTGCAACCACATTTGAGGCATATGCGCTTTATGCATATTATTAAAGCATATTTTAAACAAATGACTATAGTTTTACTATATAGTATTGAGTCAACTGAAATTGACTTTTAAGGTATTAAAATCCAAAAGTTAACTTAGAAGAAAGAATTTAAACTCTCACCTAATATTATAAGCTGTTAACTTGCAGCTCAGAGTAGTGAGCTTTTAAAATTCTCCTTACTCTCTGAATCCAACTAGAAATAAAACAACAGTGTAATCCACAGACAAAAAGAACATAACAAAGTCATCGAGGGCAGTAACCATCACCTGACTATCCCGGTGATGCTTGTATCCCATCTTACCCTCAGACTGCCTGTCACTTCAGGACTTCTAAGTATCTCTGCACACTAGATTTCACTCATCACCAACTTGGGGGTGGGGCACTGGGTTGAGTTTAGGATTTTTCACACAGAGCTACAATCTTAGGCCTTTCAAAATTTTTACTCTTTATTTTAAGATAGGTTCTAATTTACTAAATGGCCCAGGGTGAGCTCAAACTCGTGGCTTTCCTCCTTTCAGCCTCCACATTGCCAAGAGAATAAGCATGTGCCCAAACTGCATTTTTAAAGGAAAGATGTTGACAGTGTCATACGTGACATGTTGTGTAACATAAGCTCGAGCAAAGCTGAGCACAATAAGCCCGAGTTTCAGAAAAGGTTATTTCTTTCTCTTTTCTTGAATTTAAAATGTGGAATTTTCTAAAGAAAGTTTTGCATCATCAAGATGTTTTTTTTAGAAGGGTTCAGTTCCACAGAAAACCATCTGCCTAAAGCACATTAATGCCTGGGAAAAATTATTTTGGTAATTTTCTTCCTGTTTTTTCCTAAGTACTAATTCATATTTCTTGTTTTCATTCCCTGTCATATAATCACCTTCAAAGTCACTTCTTCCTAATAAAAGTAAAAATGCAAAAGAAAGTACAACAAATGCCTGGCACAATCATTTCTCTGCTCCTTTTACTAATTTTTTTCATTTACTATCACTGAATTTTAAATCTTTTGATAACAAAATCTCTCATCTTTTATAGGACCCAATGATATATAACTATTTACTGAGAAAGAATTTTCTATATATACCTCTCAATCTATTAATATGTAGAATATCCTTTCCATCCTATGTGTAGCATAACTAAATAACCAATTTCTACTCAGACCATCAAAATTCTAACAAATAAACCCAGTTCCTTCCTTCAGTATCTGACAAGAGGGCTGGGCATGCACTGAAAGAATGAAAAAGAAAATTATTTCAGAATATAGAGAAGTAATCAAAAGTACCTAGCTCTCTCATCTAATTGCTTGAGTTTGAAAAGATCTGTAAATGTATGTAACACTGGATTGTGATACTATCCTTGTATTTTACCAAAAAGCATACTTAGAATTCATTATTTTAACCCAACAATCCTGATAAAACCATTCTGAGCTTTTCTCCTAATGCATATAAGAAGTCCATAGTAAAGCCAAGTAACATTACCTTCATGAACCTGGAAAATGCTAGCATGAAGGCTTGAGGGCCTTGAGCTTAAGTGTCCATCATAATCACCTTTTTGTTCTTTCAGAGCATAGACACAAACCAACCCCTGAATAAGAGCTCCAGAGATGGAGGCAGGGCTTCTATAATCAGGAAGAAAAGTCCTTAAGCTCACAAGTCTTCTGTGGGGAAGGGGACTCGGTGGTGGGAATTAAACCCAGAACCTCCACATTGAGCCACAATCCCAGACTTTTATCAACTTTTACTTTGTGACAAGGTCTCACTAAATTGCCTGGGCTAGCCTCAAATTGGTGATTTTCCCGCCTCAGCCCTCCAGACTGGGATTACAGACAAGCCTCACCACACCTGGTAAATCTATGCAGACATCTGACACATTTTAACAACTTTAGCCATTTAACTCCTAACCTAAAACAAAAGTAGATTTGAGTGGCAAAAGAAAGTAATACTGAACAGTCACACAGATGCAGTAATGAAAAACTGAATCCCATTCTCTAGGGAATGAGACAGTGAGGGAATCAGAAGCAGGCAAAAAAAAAAATCTAACCCTCAGGGCTTTTCAGGACGGGGGTGGGGGGGTGAGGGGGGGTGGGGGAAAGCCCTAATTCTGTAATTCCTGTGGGGTTCGCTGTTAACACACGATTGTTAAAATACTTACAGAATCAGCACCAAGGCATCAAAAGCTAGTTTATGTTCAAATGCACTACATTTAAAATGAAAATACTACAAAAAACATTTCAACAACACAGTTAACATTAAAATGAAATCTGGCCATGGGATGTAGCTGTGGTAGAGCACTTGCCTACCAGGAATGGGCCCTGGATTCAATCTTCGGCATCCCCACCTAAGTGCCCAAAACAATATCTCACCTTTGAAAGAGACAAGGTCCTACAAGCAGGAAATTTACTTCCAGACAAGTTTATTCCACAATGTAGCAAATACCTTGGCCTAGGTAATATTCCTTAGTTCAATTACCTTCTTCTTATACATTGCTAAATGTACACCGGCAGTTTTCAGATATTAAACCTACCTTAAAATGACTAAACTTTGCCACATGATGAAGGTACAGAAAACAACTACTGCTTAACATCTGTGGCAGCTAATGAGGGTGTAACAATATACCACATCTTACCTCAAACTTTATATTGAAGTGAATCCCTTCTATCTGGAGATATACAGGCCTTGATACTTGTTCTTACTAAGATCCTATTGCATACCTTCAGTTATACTTCCTATCAGATCCCCAGCCTGACTCATGAGTTCACATGCACATAATGCTCATGATGGCAAAAGACAACAGATATGTGTTGGCAGCAGTGGAGTTGTCTTCTTCTTCTTCTTTTTTTTTTTTTGGTGTTACTGGGAAATGAACTCCGGCCCTTGCACTTTCAAGGTAAGCGTGGTACTATTTTAGCTAAATCCCAGGGCCAGGAATGGAGTTTTCTATGCATGATCAATCTATGCACTATTTCTTTCTTTCTTTCTTTTTTTTGAAACAGGATCTCGCTTTGTAGTTCAGGCTGGCCCTGAGCTCAGCCTCAAACTCACATCACAGCAATCCTCCTGCCTCTGCCTCCTGAGTGCTGGGATTATAGGCATGAGCCACCACGCCTGGCACTGTGGTATGTGGTACTGGTTGCTGCTGGGCGTGAGGCTCCACGCCCAGTACTGTATGTGTTTACCGGGGACTCGAACCTGGGCCCTTGCGCTTGCAAGACAGGCGTCAGAAGCACTGAGCTAAATCCCCGGCCCCCTACGCACTACTTCTAATAACTTCACTGTCCTACGAACTTCCTAAAGATTGTCCCAAAATATTTTCTTACATATATTATACTTAGAATAGGTCAAAACTCTGGAAATGTAAAGCTGTTGATAAGGAATTTAAAATAAGCAACATACTGACTTACAAACTTGAGACAAACTCTTTTCTAACAAAGTGGCAGAACAAGTTACTTTAATGAAAAAGATGAAGTGAGATTTTAACACACTCCTGAGAAATATGCAAAATAACCACTGTTAATGATCAAAATTCTGAGATCTCTCTCTCTCTCTCTCTCACACACACACACACACACACACACGTATTTGGAGGCTACAGGCAATGTTTAAAAAGCGTCTACATCTATTCCCTGTCCTGTTACGAGCAACATGTGAGAATTTAAAAATAACTGTTTTTGTTATTCTCATACCATTTGCTATATGTCATTTCTTGTCACTTCACCCTTTTAAGAATTTCCAAAAAGACAGCCTAGCAATGCTTTCTTATGCTACTGACAACAGGTCACATCTTTCGTTTGGCTACTACAAAGGTATATACACTTAAATAGTATCTTTATAAATGCATTAATCTCAAATTAGAGAAAATAAACTCTAAATAACCATCCATATTTAGAAAACTAGAATACATCACCAAATAAATACTCAAGTAATACTCTACTAGAAGATAATCTGAGTTTCAATCAGAATGTCAGATACATTACACTATAGAATACCACAAGAAAAATACAGTAATAAAATAGCAAGAAAAATGTAGACATTCTATATATAATTTTATATATATATAAACTGTTGATTAAAATATTTGATAAATTTCCTATAAAACAAGGAATACAAATACACTCACTATCACAGTTTTAGAAATTAATTTTTTACTGAAGCTATAGAATTTTTCTATACATGAGAAACTTGATTTATTCATTAATATGAAGAACAAAAATTATACCGTACAAAATATTGGGAAAAACATTAAGATCACAAGAAAATAAAGGAAGGAAGGGGGAAAAGATTTAATAAAATACAAAACATCAACAAAAAGGAGAAAATCAAACATAAAATGACCAGAAACCAAAGAAAGAAATTCAAATGTGAAGTCTAATGAGACTCCCGTCCTAAACTCTAAAAGCAAATGCCGATGCACTCTGCTGAGGGTGGACAGACCCCCTGTAGGCCCCTTGGGTGGGAATGTTAAGTGGCACAACACTTCCTTAAGGGGAAACATTATCAAGACACCTTTTCAGGTTCATGCTTTGAGTTAATTGTGCACAATGACAAACACCTGGCTATTTAAGAGCAGTATGATTTAAAATGGAACGAAAAGAATACAATTTTCCAAGAACCCTAATCGCCAACACAAACAATCATTTTATATAATACAATCAAGTTAATTATACCGTGAATAAAATGCTTATTAAAAGCCATTAACAACTTTTTAGTGTGAAAAAGTTTATGCACACTTCATCAGTTAAAAATCAATAAATTAAATATGGGGCCAGGGATTTAGCTCAGTGGTTCTAGCGCCTGCCTTGCAAGTGCAAGGGCCCAGGTTCAATCCCTGGTAACTACATACAACACCACCAGGCATGGAGACTCACGCCCAGCAGCAATCCATACCTCATACCACAGTGCCTGGAGTGGTAACTCACACCTCTAATCCCAGCTCTCTGGCGGCAGAGGCAGGAGGATTGCTGTGAGTTCGAAGCTGGCCTGGGCTACATAGTGTGCTCAGGGCCTGAACTACAAAGCAAGACCTTGCCTCAAAAAAAAGAAATTAAATATGGCTGGGGATTTAGCTCAGTGGTACTGATGCCTACCTTGGAAGCACATAGTCATGAGTCTGAATCCTGTCAGAGCAAAAAAACCAAACAAACAAAAAACTCAAGAAATTAAATCTGTATCTATATATGTCCATGACAATCTGAAAAAAAAAGTTAATATCACAGAAAAATCCAGGCAGTTACCTCTTTAAAAAATTATGTAACTTCAAGTTCCTCTGTCTCCACATTTCCAAAATTTGCTTTACTAGGAATACTTTTAGGTCCCAAACTAGTAAATATTTAACAACCAGTTAGGGAACGAGGGGTTGGAAGCAGCTGCTGGTTTCCATGGTGCCAATATTCCCACCATGGCTAAAAATGAGTTATCAAATGGTCTCGGGACCTGGATGACAAAATTCCCTAAGTTTTAGCATCAGCCTTGCAAGTTGTACAACCGGCCCCAACAATGTCAGGGTCCAAGGCATACAAGATGTGTAAGTAACGACTGGGATTCAAACCACATACAGACAGTACTGTCAAAATGATCATCTTACACAATGTTTTGAGAAAGAGAACAGTCTTTTTCACTGCTTAAGTGGAGAAAAAAAGATGGAAAGTAACTGTAAGGATGCAAACACACTACACAGAGTTCACAAAATTCCTATAAATACTAAAAACGCTACCCATAATCAACTGCCACTGTGCTAGCTAGAAAAAAGAAAAACAAAGCAGGGAACACCTAACAGTATTTACAGTGGTACTGTTTATCTACTAATCTATTCAGTCAGTCATAAACATTAAGAACACATGATGCCTCCTCACTCCCAGTTCCTGGGGTACAGCTGTACATAAAATGAAGTTCCTGCTCTCATGATGAAGCTACAGTCTTTTAGGGATATGTTATGACACTTTCCTGATAAATAATTGGCATGAAATGTTCATGAAATCTTAATATAAAGTAAAACCAGTATGAATGAGACGCAGTACAACACACCATCAATTTTTAGAGGAAAAAAGAGACATGAGAAAAGGAAAGTTTGTTAGAAGGAAAAGAGGAACAAGATGAAAAGGTAGAAAAATTCAAAGCCACAGCCCACCACCTCTGTACAGGCATAGTCCCTGCTCCTTGCAGGTGAAGCTGGTACTTCACACAAACTTCACTAAAGCACATAGTAATTGTACAGCAGCCTCAAGGCGCAGCCTGTCTCTTGCCCACACAACAAACCAACTTGGGATTAAAAGGTTAGTGACCGCCACCTTAACAGATCCTCTTACTTTTGCAGGAGAACGTTGTTTCCGCTTCTTCTTTTTCTGTAAGTCTACTGGCTCTCTGATTTGTTTTTTGTCTCTCATCAGCTGCTCAGATACATCAGTAAAAGTAATTTCCTGCTTTACACTTATCTGTTCAAAAAAAGAAAGCTGAATTTAGAAATGCATAAAGTCATTGTGACAGAAATCCATTGTATGTTCAATCCTTTGCTGATCCTACAAGGAGGTGCCGCTGAGTGTCTACGTGTGTGGGCACCAACTAGAGCGTGCTACGGGACTCACGAACAGGCATTTGAGAAGTAAAAATCAAGGATATATAAACTGAGGGGAAATTAAGATTTTTTAAAAGATCTACCTAAAAAAGATAAAAGACATCCTGGGAAGATATTATCATAAACCACCTAGTGGAATACAACTGAAGACAGGACATAGTAACAGAAATTTCATTCCTATAGACAGGGAACGATACTGAGCTTCCAAACACAGAGCAGGGTCAAGTTCTACAAATCGGGAAAACAAGCATTTAGACACTTCCATAGGCTTGCTTTATGAAGAAAACAATTTAGAAGATGCTGACATCCGAAGTATGCTCAACACTGGCAGGTAATAACCAATATTTTCTTGGCCTTCACAGCAACCATCACCAAATACATGACCATAAAATCTCATGTAATTTTTGGCCACTACTCTGCACAAGACACGATGGTCACTGCACAACAAGTAAAGACATGACGATTTCAAAAATGCCCCATTTTGAGATCCCCACTCTCAGCCATCGCGGTGCTGCGGACGCTGAGGGTGCAGCCAGCACTCAGTTCTCAGTTCTCACCGGACTCGGCGATGTCCACTTTACTTTCTCACTGCTACATTTTAGTGAGTCCTTAGATAGAGGCACGAGAATCTTTAAATTTCAACTCCATAGGTAATGAGAAAGAGCTGTTTAAGAACTTCAATGTATTAGTGACTTACATTAAAAAAAAAAAAATCACACCAGAAAACATGGTGCAAAGATTATCAACATGTTATAAATAAATTCATAGTGTAAGCTGGAAGGCACTTAAATTCCCCTGTAGAAAGTGTTTATGAATAATTTGCTTAAATATAAGCTAAGGATTTCAGACTGACAAAACAAGTTTTCATAAATTCCTGAAAGATAGTCAATGTGAAAATTACAAATCAAGAAAGACAGCACCAAAAATGTGACATAAATGATGATTTAGCTAGTTTTATGAGGTTATAGAGCAGTACAGTGACCACTCTTATGGTTCTGTTATTATTTAAAATAGAAGAGTAAAATCATCACCAACAGGATTTGGAAAACAGATGTCTTTCTACCTCTGAAGTGATGTTTACTGAATTAATACATACAGGGCTGAGGCTGAGATGAGAACAAGGAGGCTAAATTAGCTGTGGGCTGTTATGGTTGTACTCATGACATCCTGCTCTGTGTCTTCCTGTTACACTTTTATCTTGCTTTTTCCTTTTACTCAGGCCAAGGCCTCTGCAGAGCCAGTTTCGCCCTCACTCTACTTTTTCAAATAAATTTTGTTAGAAATTCAAATAAATTCTGAGAGGGAGAGAGAGAGGAGAGGACAGAGGAGAGGAAGGGAGGGGAGGGGAGAGGTGGGGAAGGGGGAGAAAAAGGGCAGAAAGAAGAGGAGAGAAGAAAAAGAAAGGAAAGAGGGAGAAAGGGAGGGAGGGCAGCTAAGGAGTTGTCTTGCCTCATTTTGTAGGGGCTCCAAAAAATAACTTACAAATTCCAAAGAAATCATGAAATGTAACATTCAGCAATAAAAAACAGAGAAACTTTTTGGTAAGTGTCAAGGAGAATGTAAGACAGATTCAAAAGTAAGCCCTGAAATAAGCGACTAATCACAAACTGATGTAGCCTTTAGGTGCAAACAAACACATATAAATAGATAGCCAGATATAGATATCTATATAGATACAGATATATTTTTTAACTGTCTAGTTACTTCCACATACAGTACATGGAAGATCAGTCAAGTACAAGAGATAACTTAGTATCATTAAAGCATAAACTAAACCGGCCAGTACCCGTGGATCAAATCACAGTGCTTATGAGTAGACAAACCAGGAGTTACATTTTTAGAATGTTCTAATAGGCTTATCGTTCATTAATAGAATACAGTGGTCTCTTTATTATAAAGTATTTGCCCTAACCAAAGGTAGGCAGAAGAGATGCTGGAAAATTTAAAAACATGAAAAAGGATGAGTATAGTAGTGACAAAACAACTATAAAAAATGAGTTGCAAGAGTCTGGAAAAACTTTTGCCCAGTGAAGCCATAACAATGATCTATTAAAAGCAAGAAAACTTACACAAGGCAAAGAGATAATCCATTCTAAGTTACTTTATCTTTCCTCAAGAACTCTCTTTTTTTAAAAAGGTTTTTTTGAGACAGGGTCTCGCTTTGTGGTTCAGGCTGGCCCTGAGCTCAGCCTCCAACTCACATCACAGCAATCCTCCTGCCTCTGCCTCCCGAGTGCTGGGATTACAGGCGTGAGCCACCATGCCTGGCACTGTGGTATGTGGTAGTGGTTGCTGCTGGGCGTGAGTCTCCACACCCAGTATTGTATGTGGTTACTGGGGATCGAACACAGGTCCTTGTGCCTGTAAGACAGGCATTGGAACCACTGAGCTAAATCCCCAGCCCCTCAAGAACTCTCTTAAAAAGAAACCAAGTTTTGGGGAAAAAAAACCCCAAAACACCCAAACACCTAAATATAATACAGAAGTAGGCTCTTTTGTTTTTTTAAGTTTTTTGAGAAAATGTCTCTCTTTGTAGTTGAGGCTGGTCCGAACTCAGCCTCGAACCCAGCAATCCTCCTGCCTCTGCCTCCTGAGGGCTGGGATTACAGGCATGAGCCACCATATCCCACACTGTGCTATGTGGTACTGATTGCTGATAGGCTTGAGTCACCACACCCAGCATTGTTGTATGTAGTTACCGGAGATCAAATCTGGGCCTTTGTGCTTGCGCGGTAGGTGTCGAACCACTGAGCTAAATCCTCAGCCCCAGAAGCAGGCTCCAAAGTGACTATCATAGTTGTTCTTCCTTCCTTGTAAGTTCTTAAATAAATCTTTTTATTTTCCTGACCCTAAACCCTGTCACCCATGGTGGTGCATACCTGTAATTCCAGCAACCAGGTAGCAGGAAGACTGCAAGTTTGAGGCTAGGCAATTTAGTGACTTGACTGCTTCAAAATTAAATAAATAATTAAAAGACTAGGTGAGTAGCTTACTGTGAAGGCCCTGGGTCAGTCTCCAGTACTATAGGGAAAAAAATGGAAGAGAAAACTAAGAGAGGGGCTTTTCTTTGGTTCATGAGCCAAAAATCTAACTGAAGCCCACAATTCAGAATGGCTTCCTTTCCTAATGTTTATTTCATTCTGTCCCCCGAATTAATAACTTGTCCTAATTTTATATTTAACTATTTCATGTACAAGACATTCTTCACTGTTGTTTCTCATAATACCTTTCACTTGTTTATTTACTCAACAGCTATTAAGGGCCTGCTCTGTGCTAAATTCAGTCCAGCTTAAATTATAAAACAATGTACTGAAATCCTAATGTATGTCAAGCACCACTCTAGATATGCAGAAGACATTCTAAATATGAAGACTTCTTTGCAAAAGTCTTAAAATGTTGGTGTGGAGTTCCGATGTATTACAAAAAGCAACAAACAATTCAAGACTACACATGTCTTTCTCCTACTAAGTGAAGAGTATAAAGTGCAAAGACAAGAATTTGGGCTAGTGGTATGTGAAGCCTTGAGTTAACTGTAAGCCTTATACATGAAATGAAAGGCTTAAAGTTTATCGTTATATATTCTCTCTTTTTCTTCCACAATTTCCTTGTACTGTTACAGTAATGAGGAATAAACACATAATTTGGATTACAAATTTTGGCCTATTCCTCCCCTCCCCAAATAAAATGGTGAGTGACTTGCAGAATCACTGGGATTTTTCCCTCTTTTCATTCCCAAAGCCTACATGTACATTCAGAGACATCCTTTTAACTCCAATGAACTTTATTTCACTGACTTATGGAATTCTCTCTGTGTATTCTTTCACAAATAAACTAACACAAAACTTTTTCTTGTAATTTCTCAAGTGAGAAAGAAACTTGCTCCATGGCTAGTAGCATCATCATACACTCATCTCTGGTTCAAGATTTTATGTGCTCTCCTTCGCAAACAGACATAGGAGATGTGTCACAATGATCTGTCCTGAGATCTCTTCTTCACTGTGAAGCCTTATGATCAGTTCCATTCTGAACGTATGCTCCCCTTACTGAGAAAATGAAGGACACCTTTCTGCTCTCCTCTGCCTTCTGCTAAGGTTTCCATTCCCATCCACTGCCAAGGGGTTTACTGCTTCACAGACTCTCTTACCTATGCTGACTCCACCCCTAACTCCTCTTCCTAAAAGCACAATACAATTCTCCCTACAAAATAAATTCTTGAGGACCAAAATTTTTCCAGCTACTATCCTTCATATGGCCAAATATTCTGAAAAAATACTCTGTACTCAGCATATACCAACAGTAACTGTTCCTGAATTTAGAAAAATGGCTATTCTGAGAGTAAAAGCAGACACAGGCATATAAAAAGGATGTATGTAGCTATCACAAGGAATCTGTTCCACAACAGTACCTAGGAAACACTCAAGTTGAACTAAGGTGAGCACAAATGTAGGAAGTGTATAAAAAGGAAGACAGCACAACTGTACGGCCAACACACAGTTTAAAGCAAGAATATTGGCAATATTTGGGGAATAACTTATGGAGTACTGATGGAGGTACTCACAGAACTGTCAGTGTGTGTTGAGACCACAAGGATGGTTTAAGAACATACAGTTGGCTATAACCAGCCAATAGGAAGACATAAAATTTCAGGCTCAAAAGTATAGGACAGGAAAGGAATAAAAGCAATAAAATGAAAAAGAGGCCTTTGTCAATTATGAATGAAGCTTAATCCTCCCCGTCTGCCATACCCAGAAGCACAAACCAAATTTTGCAATGAACTACATCTGACATGGAAATAGCTATCCTTTGACTATGAATAGGCCGAGGAATCCATAGGTCAAACTGTGATCTACCTTCCTATTACATTTCTTAGAAAATTTTATTGTGGTTGCTGTATCTGCATCTAGTAGTCCAGGTAATATAAATGAAATAGAAAAATGATCAAATCAAGTTATCTTACCTGGAACTGTGCCAACCACCCCACCCTACTTGGAAAGTCTATTCTTCCAACGTCAATGATATCACCTGACTTCAGTTCTCTTTTTCATGGCAGTTATTTCCAATCCATCCTTCCAGGAATAAGCACATTTATTTTTAAAGAGTTTTGGTACATCTATGTCAGTGGTTTTCAAGTGGAGGACTCATGAAGGTCGTCCTTCACTCCCTTTCAGTGTCATTTCCTCCATTAAATTACTTTTATCATCTTTTTTTTCCTCTGCCACTCTTGTTCTCTTTAGGAAAGTGTTATAGTATATCAGTTATTTAACACGTTGATGTTACAGACCAAATGCACTGGTAGGTATGAGAATCTAGCTGTCGTATATTAAATTATGCACTGTAGAGATTGGCAAAAATGTAAAACAATTCTCAGTAATTATTTTTAGAAGAGTTATTTTTTATTAAAAAGTTAGATGCTAACAAGTGGTGACTTACTGTTATTTATAAGTTAACAAACACAATTCCTAAATTTTTAATTTCTGAGACAATAAACACTGGTATATAGGACCAACCTAAGCAAAAGCTCTTTGGAGCATTCAATATGTTTTTAAGCATGTAAAGGGGTCTCAAGACCAGAGTGAGTACTGCTTATCTGGATACCCTCTAATCATACTCCACACTTCCTTCTCTATTTACTCTCCTTTATTGGAGATGTATGAGAACCACTCAGATAAAGAAGTTAGTGTATATTCTGTGTGCATGTTGTACACTTACATGCATTTCTTACCTCTGTCTGCTGAGATTACCAAGCAGAAATGACATTCTAGTACCTAGAACTTAGTTTCTAGATATCATTATCCCAAGTGGGGAAAAAAAAAGGGCTCATAGTTCCTTGGGAAATGGTTGATTTCAGAGTGGGGGCAGGGAAAAATAAGGCAACCGAAAAATTGTGGTGTCAGAAACTAAAGTACTCAAAATAGGATCAGAGCATATTTTAAAAAAAGAAACACACCAAAGATCACAACTGGCAATACTAGGTTATAACCCAAAGACTAATTATGTATAGATGCTTATGAATACTGATACACTATCTCAAATTATCTTCTCCAAAACATCTGTCAATCACAAAGAAAACAGTGATTTTTACAGTGGAAAAAGCTGAGAAATAGCACCTTAAGAAAGAATGAAGGTTAGTCTCACCAGTTAAAGACATATCCCAGGCCAGGGATTTAGCTCAGTGGTTCCAGAGTCTGCCTTGCAAGCACAAGGTCCCCAGTTCAATCCCCAGTAACCACATACCACAGTGCTGGGCGTGGAGGCTCACATCTGTAATCCCAGCACTCAGGAGGCAGAGGCAAAAGGATTGCTCTGAGTTCGAGGCTTCCCTGGGCTACATAGTGAGCTATGAACTACAAAAAAGGGAGACCATGTCTCAAAAAAAAAATCGATTATGTCTCACATTATATCAACTCTGATATGATGCCTTGGGGGTCATAATACCACTTTTGTGGTGTTGCCAAATAGCAGAGTTTCAATTCATCTAGAGAAACATCAGACAAACTTAAAACAAGAGACATTCTACTAAGTAACCATCACTTATTAAAAGTATGAAGGTCATAAAATACAGGGAAAGAGAAAAGAATTGCTACAGGCTAGAGGAGGCTAAACAGATATAATCACGAACAAGAAAATTGGGATACTGAAGTAAGCCCTGGACTAGAAAAGGAATATTAGGGGAGAAGCAGATGAAATTTAAGTAAGGACTATAGTTTAATATAACTTGTAAATGTTAAGTTCCTGTAGTCACTACACTGTGACTGTTTAAGTTTTAGCACAAACAGGAATATGAGTGAAGAGTTTTAATATGAAATCTACTATTTCTGTAACACTTTAAAAGTTTAAAATTACTTCAAAATTAAGTTACAGACTGGAGATGTAGCACAGTTTTTTCATGAGGCTGTATTCCATCCCCAGCACCATAGACAGATGATGATAGATAAAGAGAAAGACAGATGACAGACAGACAGACAGACAGACAGATAAAGAGATAGGTGGGTGGGTGGTAGGTAGATGTAGACAATATGGTATCTAGC
>PVIR01030728.1:0-20019 GCA_004026965.1 Petromus typicus | reverse complement strand
CCAAAAACCTAAAAAAAAAAAAAAAAAAAAGTAATACAGAAAGACCATCATGAGGTATTACTGTATACCTATTAGAATGGCCAAAGAGCAAAACCGTGAACTCCAAATAGAAAAGTATGAAACATAAAATAACCAACACTCTGGAAAAGTTTGTCAGTTTCTGTTGACAAAACAAAATGAAGCAAAACAAAACATATGACTACCATAGCCCAGCCATTGTCTCAGAGAAGTAAAGATTTATTTTCATACAAAACCAGTAGGAGTGTATTAGCCAAAACTGCAAACAACCCAATGCTTTTCAACAAGTGGATGTAGTCTGATATATCCTTACCATTAGTCTGAAAAAAATCCATTCTCAAATGACTGCATTTTGCCTGATTCCATTAATTTGGTGTTGAAATGACAAAATGACAGAAATGGAAAAACAGATGGTTGGCTCTCAGATTAAGGAGATGGAGCATATGGGATGTAGGTATGACTAAAGAGGCAATATGAGAGATGCATATAGTGATGCAGTGTTGTGTTTGGCTCTATCAGCACGTGTGTGTCTTGGTTGTAATGTTCAGTTTATTTTTTTTTTTATGTTTAGTTTATTTTTAAAAGATGTTACCATTGATAAACCGAGTAAACGGTTCAGAGTCACTTATTTCTTAAAAATATTTTTAAAAATTTGTGAATCATGCTTTCTCATGTTCTACTTATACAAAAATAAAAATATTTTGTGCATTCTAATAAGATGACTGTCCAAGGTGTTTTTTAAAGAAAGTATTAAAATAGGTACAAGCATTAAAATGGTCTTGAAACTTACTGGAGGTCTGATAAAATATAGTTAATTTTAATTATCTGTAAAATGCAAGTGATCAATTCTTTCCCCATTGAGTGTTTTTGTTTTGTTTTGTTTGTTTGTTTGTTTTTTTAATTAGACTGCAGCAGAAGTTGGGATAATTGAGAGTATTCATCTAAAAAACTTCATGTGCCATTCAATGCTTGGACCCTTCAAGTTTGGTTCTAATGTCAATTTTGTTGTTGGCAATAATGGAAGTAAGTCCTTTTACCCTCTTTTTGCCTGAAGAAGAATGAGATACATTAGCTCTTTAAAATAAGTAATTAGTGCTGAAAGATATTTGTTTAATGGTTCTGTAACTTATAGTTGTGAATAGTCTCAGTATTCACTGTCAGGTACCTTTAAAGAAATATTAAGTCAGCTTTGAGTACGTTGACTAGTAGATTTAAACATTTCCTGCTTTTTTTTTTTTTTTCCTTAAAATGACTACAGGCAGTTGTCATCGTACACAGAAGTTTCATACTTTTTTTTAAAAAATTGCTTACCTTGTAGTCCATACTATACAAAGGTGAACAAGCTGTCCTTAGTGCAGTTGAAGCACCCTAGTGATCTTAATGATTTTAAACATTATAATAGAGCACAAATGAGTTGAATGGGAATCCAGATATGAAAGTAACAATTCTCAAGTGAGAAGAGGGACAGAGAAAGGAAATCACATGGGAAAAGAAGTAAAGAAACAACTTAAGTCCTGAACTTAGGACATTTTTTTCCTTTTAACTTTACCAGAAATTTTATTACTAAAATTTAATAGATGAGGAAATAATGTAAGTAGAATCAGTGGATTCAATAAAACCAGAACTAGTAAAAAATTAACTTTAGTTAAGTTAAAATAGAGACTTGAAGATCATTTCAGGAACTAGATTGGGTTAATTACTGGTAAATGTTAATCTGGGTATATTATGGAAGATAATGAGTTGATAAGAGTTAACTGGTTGGTCAAGAAATTGAGAAAATGGTTACCATATTCTGGTTATTCTGGGTAAAGTTTGAAATTGGATCTTGTGATATTTTTATAGCTGTTAGAGTAGAAAGAAGTATACTTTTCAAAGAGCTAGAAAGCGAACAATTCAAATTAGGGATAATAGTGGTCAGGACATTACATAAGGGGATAGAGAAGAGAGGTGGGGGGGAAATTAATTATGTTCATGTGCCAAATCCATACGATGAATGCAGTGATTATGTACTGCAGACATAGACTCATAAAAATTATACATCCCATGAAAACTACTGCATGGCACTGTTCATTTCTTCCTACTTCAATCACTTACTCAAAACCTGTTGCTGTGGTGCAGCATTGAATGGAATGTTCCTGTCCACGTGGAACTTAAACTTGAGAATTGTTCAAAATAGGTCTGATGTCTGAGAATTTAGGTGAAAAGTAGTAATTCTAATTAAATCAGAATGTAATAAAATTATATAAATGTATGTATAAATAGAAGGATAAGTTCATGTATTGAGCTGAAGGACCAAGAATTTTAGGTTGGGAAGGTATCAGAATACTTTTTTCCACTTGCTTAAAAGTAGCAAAACTTTCACAGATGTGTAGATACTGTATCTTTTTCTGGTATGAGAAACTGAAGATATAAATGAGTTTTAAAATGTAAGATAGATATTGTGAAATAAATATTCAAAGGGACAAAGGTGATAGGGGTAAGTAAAAGAAAGAAAACATTTGATGGTAAAAAAAGGAAACAAAGCTTATGTATATGTGGAGGTGGAAGTTATAGGGTGGGCAGGAAGATGGGAAACAATGAAAATAAAATCATGACATGTACTGGTACAAATTCTCAATGTCATTTGTGATCGTGATGTGTATATAAAATATACCAATGAAATCAATTTTAGAATAGCAAAACTTAGATTCCCAAAATACACTGTTTTTCTTAATAGTGGAGTTAAATATTTCATGGCATATGCAGGGTTTTTTTTTTAAGTTTGCTATATTGTCATGGGTTGAAAATTAAAATTGTAACGTTTTATTTCAAAGTGAGACTTAATTTATTCCAAAATCTTTTTCTGTTAAACGGCAGTAGTCACCTTTTCCTTTTCTCTTTAATAAATGTGAATTATTTGGCATCTGTCTCTTCAGGTGGAAAGAGTGCTGTACTCACAGCTCTCATTGTTGGGCTTGGTGGAAAAGCAGTCGCTACTAATAGAGGATCCTCTTTAAAAGGTTTTGTGAAAGATGGACAGAAGTAAGTGTCTGCAGTCTGGGTGCATGCTTATTCCTTTAGGCAGAAGGAGGAAATTTTAGGTCCCAGTTATGGAGCCATGGCTAGAAATGAAGAGCTTTCCCAGAACAGAGCAGAGGTTTCATGTCTTGTCTTTTCTTTCTCTTCCTTTGTTACCCAAAAGGTCCAATATTGTCTTCATTAGATTGCTTGTGAAATGTTTTGCCTTGTGCCTGCTAATTTGCACTCCTACTTTTGTTACCTTTCTGCAAACAGTGTCAGAAATAGAACTGTGTATTCTGTTTCAATAAATATTTATGAGCACTGTACATTACTGGTTGTTGATACAAACTGTGTATCAGAAGAACCATATTGATGTGACAAGGGAAAGAGCAGAGTCGATGACCAGCTAATGAGTTCCTGTACAAAATTCAAGGGACCTCTGCCTTTGCTTTTATTTCCTTCACCCAGTGAATTTTATTTGAAGACCACAGTCCCAAGTTTCTAATCCACCTCCTCTTATACTCTGGGTGAGTGGCCATACAGCCATTCTCTTTTGGCATTATACTTAATGTTTCTTTTTGTCATAGGTTGTCTTTGGTAATTGTATATAAATTGAGCAATTTACACTATTATGATTTGTCTTTTTTTTTTTTTTTTTTGAGACAGGGTCTCACTTTGTAGTTCAGGCTGGCCCTGAGCCTACTATGTAGTACAGGTGAGCCTGGAACTCACAGCAATCCTCCTGCCTCTGCCTCCCACGTGCTGCGTTTACAGGTGTGAGCCACCGTGCCCGGCACTCTGGTATGTGGTACTGATAGCTGGTGGACATGAGTCACCACGCCTGGCATTGTGTGTGGTTATGGGACATTGAACTTGGGACCTTGCACTTGCAGGGCAGACGCCAGAACTGCTGAGCTAAATCCCCAGCCCTACCTTACGCTTCTCATTTGATCATCCATTAACCCTTTGCCTTGGCCTGGGGATAGCACCTGAGTTTTTGCAATGTACGTCCTCAGAGTAAGTTTGGGAAAATTTCTAAAAATCTTATGAATTATAATTTTTGAGAAATGTATCTTTTTTTAATGTGGTAATTTTGCTGGGAAAAAGACCAATCTACTCAAGCTAACTCTAGAAGAGGGTATTTTTCATAGAGATACAAGTGGGTCTCTTAAGCAACCAAACTGAAGAACCAGATTATCTTGTGTCTGGGTGTACTTGTCTGTGTTGTCTTAGCCTCTGTCTCCCTCTCCCTTCTTTGGTTTGGATCTCTTCTGCCACTGTTTCTCTATCTCATTTCTTAAACTCTTCTTCCTTGTTGGGTGGATTTTTACATTCTCCTCTTTCCTCCTCCTTGTGATGGGTGTGCAAATATGTGACTGATTTTTATTGTCTTTAGAAGGCAGTGTGAATTCTTTCTTATTCATCAGTTCATTATAACTGTCTTCATGTGTGTAGGCATTTATGCCTCACTCAGTCTAGGGCTGTGGAAGGAAGTGATTTTGTGTTCTTTAGGCTTCTGATTCCCTGCTAATACCCATGGGTAAATAGCTGTTCCTGTCAGGCTGAGTGGTTCCCTAAGAGCTTATTTGTTCTGCACTCCTGTTTTGCTCTGTAGGCTGTTTATTCCCTGAGTGTAATACTCCAAGCAAGTTCTTCAGTTGCAGAGACCTCATAACTTACCTCTTGGCATTAAGAAATCATCATCTCTTGACTTGCTCATTTCTACATTTGAATTTTAAGAAACTTTCTATTTTGAGGTGATATTAGATTTTCAGAAGTGTTACAAAGATACTGCAGTTTCCTGTACATCCTGCACCCAGTTTGCCTTAGTGATGTCTTACCAGAACTAAGATAAGTTTAGCAATGCTGTGCAGTTAAGTAAACTACAGACTTCTTTCAGGATTTTACCAATTTTTCTTAATTTCAATTTTAAATCTAGAACAGAATCTAGTCGCTCAGTTGTAGAGTTCTAGTTTTAGCTCAGTACACAAAAGAGTGGATGTTGACTGATACGGATACTGAGTCCCTTCTGCCAGGGCTTTTGCAAAGAAGAGGGTGAGAGAGCAAAAGCAGAACAAATCCTTTCTATATCTACTGTTTCATAAGTAGGTGTTAAGAGTTCCATTTAATTGCTAATTAACATAGTTTTGTTTCAGAGAACTTCTGGCATTTGGGAAGAGAATCCTATGAATCAAGAAAATATTTCTGCTTTTATGTGTAAGGGAGTAGTAGATATTTATTAATACCCTTCAATATTTTTTGTTTTTCTGCTAAGTCTTATTTTAATGAAGTTAGGTTAGGCAAATGATTGTCTCCCACATCTTAAAATATACATAGTACCTGAAACTTTTTAAAACTTAAAAACAGCAGCAGAATCTATCCAGCAGATATGTACTCATAATATTTGTGTGTTTTAGCTGCATCATACTGTATTAAAATCTTTTGTAATACTAGTAAAGCTTTGAGAAGCTAATCATTTCTTTATGATAAAGATTCTCAAAATACTTTCTAGTAGCCTTTGAAATGAATGATTCATCACTGTCACCTTTAGGAGGCCCTACTCTGCATTAGCATATCAGAACTTGTTGGCTCTTCTCTGACTGTAATCTGGTACCTATTAAATAACCTTTCCTTGTCTTCTACATATGCCTCATTTTATGTTTCTTGGTAATCAGACACTTTCATGTGTGTGTGTATGTGTATGTGTATGTATGTGTATTACTAGGGATTGGACCCAAGGCTATTGTACTGAGCTTTATCTCCACACCTTTTTAAATATTTTATTTTGAGACAAGGTCTCCCCACGTTCCTTAGTGGCCTGGACTGGGCCCGAATTTGTCATCTGAAGGGCCTCAGCCTCCCAGAGTGCTAGGATCATAGGTGTGCACAACATTGCCCAGTAATTAATTGCCAAGTAACTGAAGATTTAAAATTGTCTCCTTAAATTCTAATCTTCTGGGAAATGCTGTTACTTTGTCATGATTCTTAATTCATCATCTTTTAATGGTCTACTGTTGGTATGGTTTATTATATAAATCATAATGATTGGACAGTGTATAATATTGATTATGTGATCTTTATAGGAAAATACAGACTATCTACCTGACTTGATTATGTAGTCCTCATAGAAAGAAGTGCCTCACTTATCTTATGACTTGAAACAGCCAAAATTGTGTTTTTGTGCAAATGTAGTATTGTTGGGCTGGGGATTTAGCTCAGTGGTTCTGGCATATGCCTTGCAATTGCAAGGTCCCCGAGTTTGAGCCCCAGTAACCGCATATCACAATGCCGGGTTTGGTGACTCAAGCCCATCAGCAATCAGTACCACACACTACAGTGTTGGGTATAGGGGCGTATGCTTGTAATCCCAGCACTTAGGAAGTAGAGGCAGGAGGATTGCTGTGAGTTTGAGACTTGCTACATAGTGAGCCCAGGGCCAGCCTGAACTACAAAAGTGAAACCCTGTCTCAAAACAAAAGCAAAAACAAAAACAAAAAATGTAATAATTTATGCATAGAATAATTACTTTTAATGGGAATTTTGTTTTTAACTTTTTCCTGCCATGCACAGAATCTTTACTGTTCTTTGGCGAGGTGTTGGCCATCAGTTTTGGGTGGAAAGCTAGTTTTCAAATGGATGAACCATATTGTTAGGGACTTCTGAGAATATTTGAAAATCTAGTGACTTAGTCTGTAATTGCATTCTGCCCCCTTGTGACTTATTTTAGTTCAGCGGATATCACAGTGACTTTGCGAAACAGAGGAGAGGATGCCTATAGAGCAGGTGTGTATGGTGACTGCATAGTTGTGCAGCAGCACATCAGCCTGGATGGAAGTCGATCCTATAAATTAAAAAGTCAAACAGGTTTGTTTTGAGTTTCTTTTCGTTTCATATGCAGTTATAACTTAGTATTCTATTAGTTTGAAAGTCAACAGATTTGATACTCACTGCATTTCGATGCAGAAATTTTGTCCTATACTCATTGCTACTTATCACACATACTAGAACTTAGTGTGATTGCCTCATGACTTACCATCAGAATACTTTGTTGGGTATTCATTGTTTTGGTATGGATTGCATCTCCTTTAACTAGCTGACACCAACTACCAAGTGGTGAATACTCGGAAAGTTAAATGAGTGTGCTGGTATCCACAAAAAGGTACTTCTTCCCAGTCTCTTGAAACACCTTTTTTGTAACAGGGCCAGTTGTGTATATGTGTATATATGGACACATATGTAGGTACATGCATCCATTACACTTAATTGTCTCTGGTAGCAACCATGATAAGAGAATTGGGAGAGTTTGAAATAGAGGGCCATTTTGTTATAAGATGCATCTCCTTTCACCTCTAATTTCTAGAGTTTATGAAGAGAAATAGCACAAGATAGAAAAGGAGGAAAGTGTTTATAGAGTTATTGAAAAAAAGACATAGAGATAGGTGAAGAGAAAAGTAAATTAGTTGTTGGAGAAGGTATGCATATTACTGTACCCAGCCAGTGTCTTCCTCTGCATTCTGTGTTATGGTTAGAATATCACCCCAGTTCGTTCATTAAGCATTTGTAGTGGTGCTTTTCTTTGTGGTACACAATGAAAGTGACTCATTATTTGTTTTTTATAGGTAATTATAATTTTTTTGTGTGTTATTGTAGAAGCACTGTGCTCATTCTGTATGTTTCTCCATGTTCAGTACCATGGCTTCTACTAGGAAAGAAGAATTGATTTCAACTCTTGGACATAATTAATGTTCATAGTTTATAAGTAACTATGTTTTTGCTTTAGGAGTAATTTCATATTTATTTATTTCTCCTAACTAGGCACTGTGGTTTCTACTAGGAAAGAAGAATTGATCGCAATTCTTGATCATTTTAACATCCAGGTAATTGCTAAATATGAAGTGTGGTTTCTCTTGTGATATGTATATAAACAAAATAGCCTTTTGTGAGTATATTGACCACAGGGAGAGTATGTACGATTACCATTATCAGTGAAGTTCCTTAAAAATTATGAAGTTTTTGAGAAACTAGAGTTATACAGAGTAAATTTCTATTTTAGGTTTGTCTAGATATAGTGGCTGGTGAAGCCTAGATTGGAGTTCTAGTATCCATGTTTAATTCTAGTATTGTATGCTTTGTGCCTTACCTTAGGATTAAGAACACAAAAACTAGGCATCAAAGAGAAAACAACTTGAATCTCTTTCCCAGTTTGATGCAGAACATGGCTGACCAGAACACATCTGTACACGTTTGGTGTGTCTGTATTTGTGCTTTCGAAGGGCTGAGCACTAACTGCTTGGCTCTTGATCACCTAAGTGTCTGACTGAGAAACTGGGCTCCTCCTAACTGAATTCTATTTCCTTTGTGTGGGGGGAGCCACATGTGGCAAGTAGGTTCTATTATTAGACTGCATGTGTGTAGGAAAAATTTGCGTTAAAATCTGGAGAGAAGCAGATAGCAGCAAGTATATTTAAAACTTGATCACAGGAAACATTTTTAGACAGAATGAAAAAACACAAAAGTTAAATTTATGGGATGGTGAGCATTAGAACAGTCTTGATCATTATCTTAGTATAGTCACGTACTCCATGTGCCAAATCTTGACCAGGTGTTCTTGCAGGGAGCACTTAGGAAGTAGCAGTGGGAAATCTCTGACTGAGGGTTCTTATTCCTTTCAGGGCCAGCTGTATTCATTAGAAAATTAATTGAATAAAGCTTATTTCTCAAAGCTCTGACTTCCTTGGGCAATATGAAACCTATTCTGTCTTGAAATATTGAGGATTATTTTCATAATTTTTAGTTGTTGTATGATTTAATTCATTCATAAAATTCACTCAAAACTACAGGTTCCAGTTCACTGATCAAAATACAGGTGGCCTAGACCTGATTGTCCACATAGATAACTGACCCCTCAAAATTGTCTCAGTTCAACACTTACTGTGATGGAGACATGCCAGATTCCGAGGACTTAGTATAAAGGATGTAGCCCAGTTTTTAAACATTTATTTCATGTTAACGGAATATTTTGAATATAAATGTACCATTGAGTCAAAATATATTTTTAAAATTAATTTTGCCTTTTTATGTTTGTATTTTTATTATGGTTCCACAAGAATTTAATGTTGTATATGTCGCTTGCATTACTTTTCCAAGTAGCCGTTTCTAGTCTGAATTAACCAGGGAGGAGGAGATTATTTAGTCTTTCCGTACCTGATTATATTTGTTGCCTGTGCTTCTCTTTTTTATCTTTTCTCTGAAGTTTACCTTAAAAGGTTATAGGGCTGCAGATTTAGCTTAGTGGTTCCTACATCTGCCTAGCAAGTGCACGGTCCCGAGTTTGATCCCAAGTACCACATATCCCAGCACTTGGAGGGAGGTAGAATTGCCCTGACTTTGAGGTTAGCCTGGGCTACAAAGTGAGTTCAGGGTCAGCCTCAACAACAAAGTTAGACCCTGTCTCAAAAAACTAGAAAAAAAAATTAACAAATAAAGGAGTATAGAGAAAAGACTATAATTTGGTGAAGACTTAAGAACTTAAGTTTTTAGAACTTTTAAGAACTCAGTTCACTGTGAAATGAAAATGTAGGGAGGCAGTGTAAAAACTACATGTCAGGGCTGGGGATTTAGCTCAGTGGTTCCGGTGCCTGTGTTGCAAGTGCAAGGGCCTGGGTTCAATCCCGGTAACCCCATACAACAATACTGGGTGTGGAGACTCATGCCCACCAGCTATCAGTACCACTACTGCAGTGCTGGGTATGGTGATGGCTCGTGCCTATAATCCTAGCACTTGCGAGGCAGAGGCAGGAGGATTGCTGTCATGTGAGTTTGAGGCTGAGCTCAGGGCCAGCCTGAACTACAAAAAACGAGACCCTGTCTCAAAAAACTGAAAACAAAATTAAAACACATGGCAATCAGTCAAGTCTATAAAATTGTGAAGTATATAATATAAAGATTTCTTTATAACTGTATAAATTTTTTTATTATCTTTGAAGCAGTGACCTAGTATTTTACTTAAATGTTTTAAACATTTGATTTTATCAGATTATATAATTGTCTAATTTATAGAGGGTAATTAAGTTTTAAAGTTTTCTATTTATACTGATCCCACATGGTCTGTAGCTATGAAAAGATTATTTTTAACATAAATTGCTTTGTCATTGGTACTAAAGATATAAGTGGACAATAACCTTGAACCTTTTGAAACAAGTTCTGTTTTTTTTAGACTTTTACAACTGTAGTACTTGGATGATTTAGGTAGTTTAATTTAATCAATGGCTTATTTAAAATGAATCTTCCTCCAAAAAATAGAAATAATTTCAGTATTTGCATTTATTTTATCATCATGAAGGATTAAAGACATGGGAAATCATTAAGCACAGCTATAAGAAAAATCAGTAGTACTTATTAACATAATTCTGATTAGAAATAACTGAATTCGACTTTTAAGGTATAGTGGAAAAGCTTGGTAACTAGCCCAAGGTATATAGATGAGGGATAGAGGTCAGCTAGAACACAGGACAGCCGACAGTGGTGTGGTGGCTTTTCTCACTCTCATCTCAGTGACAGAAGAGTGATAATTTATAAAAGCAGAGGAAAGTTAAAAAAGCCAGCAGATTTTTCTTTCAGATTTTTCTTCAGTTTGTGCCTTCCTGTAGTGCTAAATACTGACATTTAACTGCAGTTTATTTTAGTGCAGTATCATGAAAGTTTGAACTGCTTAAAAATTTCTAACATTTTCTCTGTGCTTTTACCCTAATATTGCAACCTTCCCTAGTGCTTAGTGTTCTTGATGGCCCCTTAGTGTACAGTATTGTGTACCTCAATTTATTTATCTTTAAGGCATTAAAGTGAAACAGTAAAAATTGATCTTTTGTTTCAGGTAGATAATCCTGTTTCTGTTTTAACACAAGAGATGAGCAAGCAGTTCTTGCAGTCTAAAAATGAGGGAGACAAATACAAAGTAAGTATCACCAGAGTTCATAAATGCAGACCTACCCCAAATCCATACAGATACATTCTAAACATTGTTCTTGCTTATATAATGATACTGAGATGTTTTTGCCTCTCAAATTCAACCACTTAATGTAATATAGTTGTAAAGGAATAGGTTAGAAAATTGTTAAGTAAATTGTGAGTATAGTTTTCTTGGTAAACTTCTGGACATTTGACTTTCACAGGTGTACTATGTAAGCCTCAATGTCAGGTTTAGAAACCAACCCTAATTAGGAATATTCTCCCTGAATGGAACTCATTCATAAGTCAGGGACTTCTTGTACTTGTATGTAAGTATGTATATGTATTTTTGAGACAGGGTCTCGCTTTGTTGTTCAGACTGGCCCTGAGCTCACTATGTATCCCAGGCAAGCCTCAAACTCAGCAATCCTCCTGCCTCTGCCTCCCAAGTGCTGGGATTACAGGCAGGAGCCACCACACCTAGCATTGTGGTATGTGATGCTTATTGCTGATGGGTTTGAGTCACTATGCCTGGCCTTGTGGTGTGGTTACTGGTGATCAAACTCTGGACCTTGGAATTGGAAAGCAGATGCCAGAACCACTGAGCTAAATCCCAGCCTATTTTTTATTTTTGTTGCTTGGGATTGAACTCTGGACCTTGCTTTTGCAAGGCAGACGTGGCACCACTGAGCTAAATCCCTGGCCTTCTACTTATTTTTAGATGACTTTAATTCTGAATAAAATGGATTATCTTCTGAAATGAAGCTTTAAAGAAATACAAGGGAAGCTTTGGTCATACATGCATAACAACTTGCAAACTTTAAATTATTTAAAGGTTAAAAAACTAACAGACTTACTTGACTCCTACTAAAACTTATTCTGAAATTTTTGGAATGAATTTTGGTCTTTCCTATTTTAAGAAGTAAGATAAAAAATGTGACCATTTCCTTTTATTTTTGCTGGAAAAAGTGGAAATGATGGGCTGGGGATTTAGCTCAGTGATTCCAGCACCTGCCATGCAAGTGCAAGGGCAGGGTTTGATCCCCAGTAATTATATACAACAATGCCAGGTGTGGTGGCTCACACCTTTAGTCCCAGCACTTGGGAGGCAGAGGCAGGAGGATTACTGTGAGTTGAAGGCTGAGCTCAGGGCCAGCCTGAACTACAAAAGCAAGACCCTGACTCAAAAAAAAAAATGGAATTGATGAAAGCAAACCTTGAAAATTCTATCATCATCCCCAGAAGCGTTTTGTAGAATTCAAAGAGCTTTTGCAAATGAACACATAATTACAAGTGTAGAACATTCAGTAAATCTGAGTCTGAAATGAGATGTGTTCTTTTGTGTTTTTCTTTGTGCTTATGTTTTTAATATCTTTTTACATAATTGTCCTAAAAGTATTGATTTACTTTTTACAGTTTTGTATAATTTTGTGGACTTTAACTGTGTGTTTCTTGTTGACACAGTTCTTCATGAAAGCGACGCAGCTTGAACAGATGAAGGAGGACTATTCATACATCATGGAGACGAAGGAGAGGACAAAGGAGCAGATCAGCCAAGGGGAAGAGGTTTGTAGATAATTAATAGAAGCCTTTCTGAAGTAAGCCAGATTCTCCTAGTATGTAAGGTAAATTACATTTTAAAATTATGTACCTGTGAACTAGTATATATCTGTCAGGCTATGAAAGATGTTTTTTATATCCAGGATATTTACTAACCCTAATTTTTCATTTTACAGTGGTGGATATGCATAAGCCTTACTTCCTTTACTAGAAGACATATTATATCTTATATGCATATTCCCTGTTAATGTGACTAGTTGGCCAGGAAGCTTACTTTCACTGTATATAGTTTCAAAACAGCAGTGTTATTTTTTTGATACAATAAACAAATATCGGGCTGATACAGATATCAGGCTCAAAATTACATACAGTAAAGGACTTGTCACCTTAGTAGTATTAAGCATCTGGTCACGTGGTAGTACCTATCACATGAGTACTCACCAATTTGACAGCAGTGCACATTGCTTAAATTTTTCACTCAGTATCATAAGTTACAGTTTGTATTTGCATCTTCTATACTTTATTATAATTTTTTTCAGATTCCTAAATATCAGATTTTTATTAGTCAGAGAATTCACAGCTGTTCATCCAGTACACCTAGTTTTACCAGTGTTACATGATTTCATATCTTCTGTTTAATTTAATTTAATTTAATTTTTTGTTTAATTTTAAAAGTCATTTGAGGGCAGATGTTGCACATGACTTAATTCCAGTACTTGAGAGGCTGGGCATTAGGAGGTTGAGGGAGAAGAATCACTGTTAAGTTCAAGGCCAGCCTGGGCTACATAGTAAGTCAAGGACAACCTGAGCTACAACACCTTGACTCAAAAACAACAAAGCTAGTTGAATTTTCAGCAACTTTTTAGCTTATTCTTTTATGATAGTCATACTACTTATTGATTGAAATTGAATTCTGTAGATGTTACATTTTCCTTTTTACTTTAAATTTTTCAGAAATACACATTTTAAGTTAAAGTCTATAACTGGTTCTTTGTAAAAACTAAGAAATCAAGGATGAGTATGTTTACTTTAGTTACCTATGTCATCCTTCATACCTGAATTTGTAGTGGCATACAAGGAACTACTATAAACCATTAAATTAAAACAGCAAAATTTTTTAGCACATGTTTACAATTCATACAGTTGTCTTGGAGAGTGGTAACCTGTACATACTACAGCTTTTTTTTAATTTTTTTTTAAATTCCTTCTCTTCTTTTTTCCTCCTCCCTCCTGATCTGTTTCTCTATTTCCTCTTTCATACTTGTTGATATTATTTGTCTTAGCTCATATTATGGCATAATTAATTGGG
Organism: Petromus typicus; assembly: GCA_004026965.1. Classification (NCBI taxonomy): domain Eukaryota; kingdom Metazoa; phylum Chordata; class Mammalia; order Rodentia; family Petromuridae; genus Petromus; species Petromus typicus. The sequence continues at coordinate 6,185 of PVIR01030728.1, read as the reverse complement.
GTTACTAGGTTTCTGTACATGGCAGATCTTTACTCTTATTTCCCCCTCTCATCCTTGCCCCCTGCCCTTGTTCCCTTAGGGCCACTTTCCTGGAGCAAGAAGTCATTCTCTTTGTATTTTGCCTCACCCAAATGAAAGATCCCATACAGTGTTAAGCTTGTGTGTCTGATTTATTTCACTCAACATTATATTAAAATATCCCATTATTTTAGAGTGTGTGTGTGGCATTATCTGAGAAAAGGAAGTATGTGCATAGTTAAGCACACTTATGAGATAATTTATTATTTAGAAAATAAGAAACCAAGACTTCGAAGAAGTTTGTTTCTTGTTACTTTCCCCCAAATATACTTTTTTTTCAACAAATTAAAAATATTTTGATTATGGACTTTAAATGTTCACAGTGGGGTCATATGTCATATATTTTGCTGGTGGGTGGCTCTGAACCACTTTGGTACACAGGTAACTATCATACCAGGCAGCTTGGAACAGGCCCATTGGATGGTACAAGCCGTGCATGGGACAATCATATTTGTCCCATTAATAGCTCAAGCCAGTGGAAATGTGCTAAAGAAGCTGTAGACTCAAAATTATACAAAAGCATTTGATAAGGAGCTGAAAGTAAGGGTTAGTGCAAGAAGGAGTTATTACAGAAGAAATGTGAAAGATGAGAACACCAGTGTGAATAATATGATGCAGAAGACAATGAGAGTAAGGAAGATGGCTTCAGGGCTAGCACAGTGGAATTTCAGGGACAAGTAGGTATGTGACACTTTAAAGAATTCCAAATTAGGTTATTTTTGATTAGCTACTTTTTTAGGCATTAAAGAACACAAGAATGAGAGGTGATACCCCAGATCATGCAAGGCCTTGCAAGATTTAAAGGTGATCGATAGAAGACAAGAAAGTAGATGACTTGAGTAAATGTCTGTTTTCACTAGATTATTCTGTAGGAGAGAGTAAAGAGCAGATGTAGAGAGATAATAAAGAAAGTAGTTTTCTCACTGGTGTACATAGAGATGGTGATGGTTTAAGTTGAGGGTGATGTGGGAGTAGTGAGGGAAAAAAGAGCTTTGCATGATTGCAGCAGATGGTGTCTGGGACTTAGAGGTGAAACTGTAATGGAGGAAGCATCAAGACTGATGAGTGACCTCCGGTTCAGTCAGCTCAGCAAGAGAGTAAGTACATTGAAACAGGAAACTTGGACAGGGATCCAGATTTCCTTTTTCTTTCATTTTTAAAAAGATGAGTGGCATTTTCAACACATGAAATTTTGAGGTACTTATATAACACCTAAATGAAATTGTCAAGTAGGATATGTAAATCGAGGATACAATGGGATACGTAAATCGAGGATACAGAAGTCAAGTGTGGCCTTGATAATGTGTGTAGGTCATCAATCTATTAGTAGTATGTAGTTTGAATATTTGTGTCTTTATGACTTGAAATAAATTCCTTCTAATCCTTCTATTATCTTTGGAATGGATGCTGGTTGTACTTTATCTAGAAGGGTAATCCAGTCTTTCAGAAACAAATGAGAAAATGAGTTTTGGTCTTACCTATATTCTTGCTAGTTTGAATTTCAATTACTTTTGCTTTTGTTTATCTGAAGACTGTTTAGACATTTTTATAGTATAGAAATTAGCAAAATTATTGCATCTAGCAAAAATATACTAAAAAGCCAAATATTTTCAATTTAATGAATTATTTTCTTACAAATGTCTTTGGAATACCTTTGTAGCCATTGCTTTTAAAAGAAATACATTTTCAAATTGTTTCTTTTTTCCCCCCTCTATGTTAATATCTTTCTTTCTTTTCTTTTAAGCGACTTACTGAACTAAAGCGCCAGTGTTTAGAGAAAGAGGAACGTTTTCAAAGTATTGCTGGTTTAAGTACAATGAAGACTAATTTAGAGTATTTGAAACATGAGATGGCCTGGGCAGTGGTAATGTTCACTTGATCACTTGTTAACTTACATTTGTAATATAAAGATATTAGATGATGATTAGTTCTGATGATTTGCTATATAATGTCTTTTTAGGTCAATGAAATTGAAAAACAGTTGAATGCTATCAGAGATAATATCAAAATTGGAGAAGATCGTGCTGCTAGACTTGATAGGAAAATGGAAGAGCAGCAGGTAATTTCTTTTCGTATAGATATAATAGGTGAAATTATATGAAGTTGGCAGATACTATACTTTATGACTTACAAAACAGGCAGTTTAAACTTGAAATTCTATCTGTATTTGAATTACTACTCAATTGAAACAGACCTCTGCTTTTCCCAAGTACTGTTGTGGCAGCTTCCTGTTTAATCTGGTTCTGGGTTTGACTGTGGTTAAAGTTGAGGCAAGGGCTGCAGATTTCTCAGACTTTGTTATTGACCAGAGATGATACTGAGCAGAGATTGTTAAAGAGTTGAGATACAAAAGACATGGAAGATAAAGTTGCTGGGTTAACAGAAGAGTACTAAAGGTAGGTATTTGGAAGGATAAGAATTCAGAGCTGAGAGCAGTACTCACACATTGCTAATGGAAGTTGAAGGGGTTGAGTTTTAGGTCCTAGAAACCAGAATCTCTGAGAATTTCATATAGTTGGAACACATGTTAGATGACTTGTTAGGTTTGTTAAGGTTAATTTTAACCTGAGATTTAAAAAGTACTGTAAAATCTAAGAAAGTCACATAAGTCTTCAGGGGCTCTAAGTTGAGTGATAAATCAAGGCAGACATTCTTTTCCATATGAACATTGCTTCCATTCAGTATGTCTACTCTTGGTGCTTGTTTTTCTTTCTTTTCTAGAACACCCTCATGCATTTAAAGTTTATCATTGATGGGTTTAAGGCCATTCACAAGGTTGTGCAGCCCTCACTCACTGTGGAGCACCTTACGCTGTCACACTGAAGTAGATCAACCTTTCTCTCTACAGAAGCCCCTCCCTGTGTACTAGTTGCTTTGACTCCTAGTATTTTGCTCTGCCTTGCTGAGGAACTTCTGGCCCCCAAACTTGATTGTGATGTAGATTGTAATCTTCTGCTTGCTTCTCCCTGTCTTCTTTTTTGTTTGTTTTGTTTTGTTTTTTTGAGACAGGTTCTCCCTTTGTAGTTCAGGCTGGCCCTGAGCTCAGCCTCAAACTCACATGACAGCAATCCTCCTGCCTCTGCCTCCCGAGTGGTGGGATGATAGGCCACCACGCCCAGCACTATGATATGTGGTACTGATTGCTGCTGGACGTGAGTCTCCACACCCAATGTGGTGTATGATTACTGGGAATTGAACCAGGGCCCTTGCCCTTGCAAGACAGGTGCTGGAACCACTGAGCTAACTCCCTGGCCCCTCTCTGTCTTCTTTTAAGATGAGCAGATGTATCTTTTTTCCCTTTCAAGGCTATGATAATAATCCATTAGAAGTAATGAATAAATAATGTAAAAACAGTAAAAGATAAGCCATTTACCTAGTAACCTTTGGCCTAAATTTCTTACTCCCTCCTCAGGTAATAAATAGAAGTCCAGTCCTTCCCTCTTGTCTGAGATTTTATTTCTGTGAGAATATTCTGAAAACTTCTGCAGTATTTGTTTCTCTTCTCAGCTTATTATGGTGGAAGGCCCAAAATGTTCTTTTTAGACATTACCCAGTCTGAAAATTGCAACATTCTGACTGGTAGATGCTTACCTCTTTTCAAATGGTGATGTTCTGTGGGTGTTTGCCCCATATAGGCATTCCTACACTCTGTAATAAATGGCAGATCCTGGAGGATAAGTACTGTCTTATTTCATACTTACTTTCTTCTTGCCATTTCTTATGAGAAGCCAATCAGGAAGTAATATGTTTGCTGTTCCCTGCAGAAGACTATAAAATAGAGGTTTCCGAAGAAGTAATGTTTAAAGCAGACTTAAAACTTTTCTTAACCTAATTTAAAACACAAAGTGATCATATGCTTTGTGTTTACCTTGTGTAACATCTGAATCTAACTTTATTTTTATTTAAAAAATGATTTACCTGCATGTTGTCCTTAATTGCTCTCATACGGATGATTGTAGGGTTCAGTAGTTGTGACAAAGACTATCTGGCTTATGGCACTTGTAGTTTGCTCTTTATAGAAAACGTTTTGCTGACCTCTACATAGTTTTCATGTTTGTCTTTTCTAACTGCCCGTTTGTCAGTATCTTGCTTTCATCTTTTAAGATTTTTGTTATGTAGTACTATATTATCTTACTGAAACTTTTTTGTAGTGTTTTTCTCCCTCATTTGTTCAATAAGAACAGATTAAAATGAAATTATAGTTTAATATTTTATAGTTAGGTTCTCTTAGTTAATATCTTATGTGAAATTAAATTTATGATTGGCGTGTGGATTATATAATTTAAGTTTGGTTTCTCTTTATTGGAGGAAAATAAAGTATACTCTGTTATTTTCTTAAAGGTCAAACTTAATGAAGCAGAAAAAAAATACAAAGATATTCAGGATAAACTGGAAAAGATTAGTCAAGAGACAAAGGCACGAGCACCAGAATGTATGGCATTAAAAGCAGATGTCACTGCTAAGAAAAAGGACTATAATGAAGCTGAGGTGAGATAAACTTCAAACCTGGAGGATTAAAAACGGAGGAGTGAATCCGTACAGAGTACTCATCTGTCATTTAAAGTGGAGTTTTTATACCTGAGTTAAACTCTTGCTTCCCCAATTTAAAAAAATGTGGTTATTCCAAGTGGTCATGCGCTCTCCAATTTGAAAATTTGCAAAAATGGATTTGCTTGAATGGGTTAATTCTTTTTTCATTTTACTGAAGTTATATCTAATTTTTGTTAGGTTTTATATAACCGTTCCCTAAATGAATATAAAGCATTAAAGAAAGATGACGAGCAGCTTTGTAAAAGAATTGAGGAACTTAAAAAAAGGTAGGGTAGTCACTTTACAATTTTCATGATTACTTCATTTTGTATTAAAGGAAACTAGTAAGCAGAATATATTGATTTATGCTTTTTAAAATGTTAGTCTTTTTAAATTTAACATTTTAAAATTTTATATTATGTACTGTTAGTGCTGATCAATTTTTGGAAACAGAACGGTTGGAAAGGAAAAAAAAAATATGCTTATTAAAAGAGAAATTAAAGACCTTTCAGGACCAAGAAAATTCCATCAATCAAGAGATGGAACAGTTTCAGCAGGCCATAGAAAAGGGTAGAGAAGAATACGCCAGAATTAGGTAAGTTCCAACATCCTGTAGATTTTTTACAGTTGTACTTGAAATTGCATATAGTTTTGCTCTGTATGTGAAGAGAAAGCTTGAGTTTTTGTTTCTTCTACAAGTAAGGGATCTTTTAAAATCATCTTTAATACATATGCCTATATATTTGGACACTTTTTGGGATTCCCTGTTCATCTCTGTTTTCATACTGAGGTTAGAGTACTACTGACTTATTTTTTTATGATAACATAATTATTTTCAGGGCCAGGGATTTGGCTCAGTGGCTCCGGTGCCTGTGTTCTAAGCGCAAGGACCCGGGTTCGATCCTCAGTAACCACATACAATACTGGGTGTGGAGACTCACCCCAGCAGCAATCAGTACCACATACGACAGTACCGGTTGGGGTGGCTCACACCTGTAATCCCAGCACTCGGGAGGCAGAGGCAGGAGGATTGCTGTGATGTGAGTTGGAGGCTGAGCTCAGGGCCAGCCTGAACTACAAAGCAAGACCCTATCTCAAAAAACCATAATTATTTTCAGACAAAGATTCTGTTTGTAGTTTTTAGGGTAGCTCAATCATTCATTGGTAGATAGGTATGAGGGTATACTAAGATATCTTTCTACAAAACTATCGCTTGTTCTGTTTTTCTACTTTTGCTTTTTTAGGGGAGAAGAATTAGATATGAAGCATGCACTGAACTATAATCAGAGGCAACTGAAAGAATTAAAGGATAGTAAAACTGATCGACTAAAACGATTTGGTCCTCATGTTCCAGCTCTTCTGGAAGCAATAGATGATGCTTATCAACGGGGATATTTTACCCATAAACCTGTAGGCCCTTTAGGTATTTGTCATGGATTAGTGAAGGTGTAGTGAACATTAGGAATAAATTTTATTTTCAGAAAATGGTCTGCTGGATCTCATTACAGTAATATATGTGGTCTTTAATTGTACATGTTTTTTAAAATAATGATAAATCATTTTAAACTTTGTAATTT
>PVIR01030727.1:0-20016 GCA_004026965.1 Petromus typicus | reverse complement strand
CTCTGCACCTTTTCTCCGCTGTCCTTTCCAACTCCTGGTATCTTTACTATTTACCGGCTTTGGAAGAATGTCAGTTTGTAATATACAGCTTTTTCAGACTGGCTGCTTTCACCTAGCAACATGTGTTTAGGCCGTGTCCATATCTTACTGTGGCTTGAGAACTCATTTAAAAATGCCAAATGAGAATCCAGTGTGCAAATGTGCCAGAATAACCACACACATGGACATCTGGCTGCCTCTAGTTTTCCGTGATATATAAATAACACCGCACGTTCATGTCTCTGTGCAGACAGAGGTTTTCTACTGACTGGGGTTAAAGCCAGAGGGCATGGAGGCTAGATCATATCGTAGGTGCACGTTCAGTTTGTAGGAAACTGCCAAGCTTCTTGGGGCTCAGTTTAGAATCTCATCAGCATGTAGTGTCTTGTATCCCTGTCAGCATACAGCTCTGTGTGGTCAGTGCTTTAGATTTTACTGTTGCAGTTGTATGGTGGTATGTCATTGATTTAATTTGCAATTCCATAATGACATAAGATACTGAACATTGTTTCATATGTTTGGCATCTACCTGACTTTTTCGGTGAAAGTATCTGTTCAGATGTTTTGCTCATTTTTGGCCTTCTTTTTCCTTATTGTCTTCTAAGAGTTCTTTGTATGCTCTAGAGATGCTGGATATATTTATCATATAAAATGAATGATATCTATAGTTTTTAAGGTAACATAAATATATGACAGTTTAAGATCTTCCACTCAATGATTCAGGCTTGACAGAAAACCCTGAATGTCATTGAAACTTAAAAATATTTTTTTCGTTGTTGATATCAGTTCTTTTTTTTGAGACAGGGTCTCGCTTTGTAGTTCAGGCTGGCCCTGAGCTCAGCCTCAAACTCACATCACAGCAATCCTCCTGCCTCTGCCTCCCGAGTGCTGGGATTACAGGTGTGAGCCACCACACCCGGCACTGGTATGTGGTACTGGTGCTGCTGGGCGTGAGTCTCTACACCCAGTATGGTATGTGGTTACCGAGGGATCAAACCCGGGTCCTTGTGCTTGCAAGACAGGCGCCGGAACCACTGAGCTAAATCCGGCCCTCAGTTCTTATTTTTAATGTGGCCAAGAAAGTAGACTTGGCCAAAATTAGAGGTTTTAATGAGCTTAACCATTAAGCAATTATGTTCCATTTCTTCAACTTCAAAACAACACTAGTTATGTTAGCATAGATATGCTCCCCCTAAACTTTTAATATAAAACTCGAGGGCTGGGATGTGGCTCAGTGGTACCTCACCTGCCTGGCAAGTGCAAAGGCTTGAGTTTGATCTCCAGTACTAAAACAAAACAAAACAAAAAACCCTGTAGCTTCAGAGAAAAGAAATATTCAGTATGCTGGAATAGGAAGGTAGATTTCTTTGAGATGAGCCACTACACTTTTTAAAAACAGGAAACTCAAAGTACTTTCAAATAATACAATTATTGGTCATAAAAACAAATAATGAGAATCAGTTTCCAAAGTACAAGCTTAAGGGAAGACTTCAAATTCTGGGAGCAAATGTTGGAGAATTGTTTTAAAAAGCAATAGTAATTTAATCCGAAGTTCCTTAGTTCTCATTCCAAAGGGGATGTGGGTTTAAATAAATATGCAAAAAGGCTTAGATAAATGAATGAATGATTGAACCACAGAAAATAAAAAGGGAGGCCACTGAAGGTATGTTGTCTGGTGTGTGAGAGCGATACCCTAAAGAGTGGATGTATGCTACTGACAATACTGCTGACACTGCTGGAGGGTATCACTGCCTTCTCACATTCTGCTGTATGAGCTGCTCTCTCCCCTCTGCTGCCCCCTCTCCCAGTACCCATAATGTCAGCACAGTCCTCACGCTGACGATCTGATGCCTCCGATACGCAGGTCTTACCTAACTGGGTATGAACCCACTGTGAGCACTCTTAACTGAGCAGAGCAAGCTGAGCTCTTGTGTTTGCTTTATTGGAGACAGCGCCGAGTACAGTCTCGTTAGCTTATATTGTAGCCAACCGAATGGCTGCGTGTCACATGTTCCTGTGTCTTCCAGCAACTTACTTGCACCATTAGTTTACATTGTTAATACTCCCACAGATGTTTGTAACTATTGAAAGGAGTATCAATTCCCACTCTGCACCTGAAGAAAAATGTGGCCACATTAATTCCATCTTTCCCAGATTTTTCTGATTACAGTATAATGTAGATCATGGTGCTAAACAGACTAGAAAATCGGAGTTCGAGGGTTTTGGTTCTGCCAACTGCTTAATGTTCTCCCAAGCAATCGACTTGTAGGTCTGCTGAATTTCCGGTGTGAAAAGAGAATGAAGAATTAGTTTGCAGTAGACAGGCCAAGAATAAAGAACAACCTTACAGGAGTAGGACAGTATGAACATATTTTCAGGACCAGCTAAGGGGGGGAGGCCACATGTCACCGTTCACGGTGGCTCTTACATTTTGTGGACAGTGCTCTGTGAAACAACAGCCAGCAACACTGCCGATTCTGTTTCCTAGATCTCATCATAAAAAACACCCTCAGCCTTTGCATAAACATTCTCCTTTCTATCCCAGAGTAAACACAATAGTGACTAAAAGGAGAATGACAGCAGTAAAGGGATTGGAGAGAAACGAAAATGTTGGCTTCATAAAATTTTACTGTGGTATAATTACTAGAGATCAACTATTTTGTGTGTTCTTAAATAGTTACAGAGTCACCCAGTTTTGAAGGTACTGAGATATATTAAATCAGTGAGTCCTTCGGTGCTATTCACTGTATTAGCACAGATTTAATCAGATGGGAATTCGCTGCACGGCATGATATTTCCCTTTGTTTCACTTTACTGGCAATGGCAAGTTCTAGCTGTCAGATCTGAGTGTTAGGGGACAGTAGCGCTCATTTGAGTGGAGCCTGGTGCACCGCTGGCTCCCGGAGACGGCTGAGCTGTCTGCGAAGGTGTCGGTATGGCCCTGGTTTGTGATTACAAGTATTTCCTGTACCTCTTCGGCCAACTTCTCCAAGAAGCCTTCTTTTTAATTAAGGTACATCTAGAAAGGCGTTTACTAGTTCTATTTGATTTTAACTTCTGGATTTCAGAAACTTAAAAATTAATTAGAGAGGTAGAAAGTTATATAATTTTATGTGAACAGGGTTCATACTTTTAAATATTCTTTTAAGGTATTAAAAAGTTTAAATGACATTATTTTTTAAGGCAGTATGCCCTGTTTCCTATTATTTATAGTTACTTTATTTGGAATTTTATTCACTTTCAGTATATTAAGGAATGGTTGTGTCAGCAATTATTTTTAAGATAAAGTTTAACCAAACTGGATAGTACAAATGTTAGCTTATTGTATAACTTTCACAGTATTGAGTAATAACTGAGAACCAGACAAGGTCTGAATGCCAATCGAAATTACTTAAATTCTGTGCTTCGGTTTCCTCATCTGGAGTACGGGGGAAGCAAGTGTCCTTGTAGTCTGTCAGCATGATGAAAGGAGTTAATACATAAACTACTTATTCTGCTGTATCAAAATCATTTAATATACCTGCTAATTCTTTTTATTTGAATTGCTAGTTTCTCTTGGTTCACCAAAAGTAAACTTTGTGCAATTATGTTTCTTCTTTGTAACCATCCTTTTAAAAATAATCTCTAAGCAACTACTTTGAAGATAATGATACATAGTATATTAATTGTTGCAATTCTTTGTTGGTTTTTTTTTTTTTTTTTTTTGAGACAGGATCTTGCTTTGTAGTTCAGGCTGGCCCTGAGCTCGGCCTCCAACTCACATCACAGCAATCCTCCTGCCTCTGCCTCCCGAGTGCTGGGATTACAGGTGTGAGCCACCATACCCAGCACCGTGGTATGTGGTACTGGTTACTGCTAGGTGTGAGTCTCCATGCCCAGTATTGTATGTGGTTACTGGGGATCAAACCTGGGCCCTTGGGTTTGCAAGAAAGGTGCCAGAACCACTGAGCTAAATCCCTAGCCCTAAATTTTTTTTAATAAAATAAAAAGAAAGTAAAAAGAAGTGGATTTGAAAAAGATTGACATTTTAGTTTCTTAGAGTTCTCAAATAAGTTATTTTATTTGAAATAAATGAGGCCAAAAATCTTTTCCCCTCCCAAAATACATAATAGTACTAAAACAATCTTTAATATATGGTATGAGTCTAATAAACATTAGCTAAAATTGTTATTATAGTACATTAAAATATAGTTCTACAGAATGAATCTGAAGCTCCATATGAGTACAGATCTCTTTTCCCACACAAGGAAAACACATCCATCCCACTTCCCATCCTTAATGACTGCTCTGGTGCTATGCTAAGGGTAGAGAGCCGTAAGTTGAGTTAATAAGCACAGTAACAATCTGAACGACTTCTAAGTAAAGCAGAATGAAGAGCAAATGGCCTTTGTTGGACAATCTGCAGAGTGAGTGAATAATTGGTGTATCTTTCTGTGATTCCTTGCAGATATCATGGAAATCAGGACAGTAGCAGTTGGAATTGTGGCAATCAAAGGGGTGGAAAGTGAATATTATCTTGCAATGAACAAGGAAGGAAAGCTCTATGCAAAGGTATTAATTCTTCAGAGTGTCGACTTAATTTTACGAATTTATTTTTCTTTAAAACACTTTGCCTTTCTGAAAAGTAAAAATGGAATTAATTTCTTTGTAAAAGGTAATATTTGGTGATTTCATGGAAACATTTCTTATTTAAGCATTAAGAAAAAATGTTTTCTGATTATCTGAGGGAAACTACTTGAGTTCTCTGAACTTTAGTTTTTTTAATCTTTGGACTGAATGGGAATAATTGTACTTTAGGGGCCATTTAGCTCCAAACTTCAATGTGCACTATAGATATTCCACATCTAGGATTTCTGCCAGTATTAAAGGTCTTTTTGTTAAAGTCTACCCAATTTACATGTTGCCGACATGAAAATTCTCGAGGGTGCCCTAAAGCATTCAGTTCATTTATCAACCTCAGTCTCACAGTCAATGGGCTTTAAACTGTAAGCATTTGCATTATCCCCACTTTATTACAGTGTGAAGTATGAAACAGTTAATCCCACTGCAGTAAACTATAATTGACCCTCCTATACACAGCGCAGCACACTGTCTGGCACAAACGAATTATACAAGAATATAAGGTGAGATAACTGAATTGCACAGATGAGTAAATAAATTAACGTCTGATTTCTGTTCAGCACAAGGCTTGCACAAGTAAATTAATAAGAATAGAGGTTGAATGAATGAATTGAATTGCATAGACAAATAAATAGCACTTATTTTTCTGCTCCTAAGGAAGGCAAAGTAACAGTAAACAAAGTAACGCTTGTGAAATAGGTCCCTCGCCTGAGGGAGCCAGAGGTTCTACACCAACCTCGTGGGGGGAGGGGCTAGAGAACGCACGAGCTGGTGTGGTGATGGGGGGAGCCAGGTGGAAGTCGGTCCTAAACAAAAGAATAATTGAAATTGACTGCTAAATGCGACATTTTTGAAATCATCTTGGGCAGAATATATATATATGAGCCTTTTATTTTGTTTTAAATTTAAGATAAGATGCCTGCACAACAACAACAAAACTCCTGTGTAGATAGAGCTAGTAAACTGTATTAGGCCTGCTTGAGCTGTGGTTTAAAAAGTCATCTATACTTCAACTCGACCAAATGTTTCCTGCTTATTCTTTGTCTGAGACCACTTAGCACTGATGGTGTTGTTGTTTTAACAGAAAGAATGCAATGAAGACTGCAACTTCAAAGAATTAATTCTGGAAAACCACTACAACACATACGCATCAGCTAAATGGACGCACAGTGGAGGAGAGATGTTTGTCGCCTTAAGCCACAGGGGGGTCCCCGTGAAAGGGAAGAAAACCAAGAAAGAACAGAAAACAGCCCACTTTCTTCCTATGGCAATAACCTAGTCATGTGCGGTACATAAGAAACCAGTTCCAGCAGGGAGATTTCTTTAAGTGGACTGTTTTCTTTCTTTCTTTCTTTTCTTTCTTTCTTTTTTTTTTTTTTTAGTCACCAAGAAAGGCTGGAAAACTACTGAAAAACTGATCAAGCTGGACTTGCGCATTTATGTTTATTTTAAGAGACTGCATTAAAGAAAGATTTGAAAAATATACACAAAAATCAGATTTAGTAACTAAAAGTTGTAAAAAATTGTAAAACTGGTTGTACAATCGTGGTGTTAGTAATAGTAATTTTTTTCTTAAATTAATTTACCCTTAGAATATGTTAGATTTGATTATCTGATGATTATTTAAATATTCCTATCTGCTTATAAAATGGCTGCTATAATAATGGTAATAATGCAGAAAATGTTTTATGAGATACGTCAGACCTAAAGGCTGCTGGAAAGATTTGTCAGATAGTCAAGCCAATACCAACGACGAAGGATGAGCAGTATTTCAAGTACTTTCTAGTGAAAAATTGTAACAACCAGAAACTTAGGTTGTCATGAGAACTAAAGTACTATTCTCAAAAACTCTACTATCAAATTGAATCAAATAGTTTTATGGAACTATATGGAACTACAGGCTTAGGGCATATATGTACCTATTAACAAGAGCACAGTTCCTAATGCTGCTCAAATTGAAAGGCTATTTTCAAAAATCTTGTATATAAAATAGCAGTAATGATGATAACACTGTCCATCTCACTTGGCACAAAATAACATTTTATAATCCCTAAAAGTAAAATTCAGAAATCTTTACGTTTTTTCAAGTAACAATCTATCTTTTGTATAATTCATATTTGGGAATATGGCTTTTAATAATGTTCTTCCCACAAATAATCATGCTTTTTCTCTGTGGTTACAGCATTAAACTCTATTTTAAGTTGTAGTTGAACTTTACTGTTTTGTTATTTAAGTGTATGTTATTTATATAAAAAAAAACCAACCATATAAGCTGTATCTGTTTCATATGCTTTTAATTTTAGAGGAGTAACAAAACCGCCTGGCTAACTGCAGAGTTCCCCTCCCCCCTGTGACTGCTGCAGAGCTGAGAACTCAGTGACTGAGCCACAGACCCTGGACGAGAGACAAGAGCCACAGCCTGCAGCCACGCTCACACCAGATTCTCACAGGGAACAATGCAAATATGCGAAAAACGCTTTACTGAAACACTCCTGCCAGCTAAAATCAGATCACAGAAATAAAATCATTCCACATAAAAAGAAGTTACAGGATTTTAAACACTGAGTCTATTGGAGAGCATAAGTAGAAAGGTGTCATATTTTTAAAAACTACATATACATAGTTTTGGAATCTCCAAGCATACGTGCCACGTGTCTGAAGGCAGCGTTGAAAGTTATTTTGCTGATAGGCAGCAGGAGCGCAGTGCCCTCTGGTTGGGAACCAGGTTAAGGACATAGGTGACAACCGCCACCTTCCTAGAAAGCTGGATATTCACTTTGAAACTCCCTCCCCGGGAGCTGCGGAGAGCCCTTGATACCATCACTTATCTAAATTCAGCCTTTGTGATGTTAACCACTGTGGTTTTAATCTCAAAGTGTTTGTCATTCCATTAAATATTACTCGGTAATACGTTCATGGGTGAGAACTTTGTGAAAAAGCTTTGTCCACAGAAACAACAGCCATTTGATATTCTGTGCTTTGCCTTGTGTCCGGGCTGCAGGGAGCCGGAAAGGACTGTCCTTCCTTGCAAGACTCAGGAAGCCACCGAGAACGATGGCCAGAGTGTGTCTGTTCCAAGGGCCGGGCGCTCTCCCTGCCTAGTGAGCAGACGGCGGAGGAGGACTCAGTTCTCCACATTGATTTTCTCCGTGCCTGGCAGGCTACTGGTCCATAACAGTTCTCTCTACAAAACCATTCAGTGTTTGAACATCACAGATTCGTCATGATACCAATCTTACTTCATTTTTTAAAGCTGGGGTTTTCAGTGCTTTGGGAAGCTGAAGTAGGAAGATCAGAAGTTTGAGTCCAGTCTGGGAAACTTAATGAGACTCGGTGTCAAAATAAAAAATTGAAAGAAAAGGGGCTGCGCTCAGTGTAAAGGCCTTGGCTTCAATCTTCAGTCAAACACACACACACGCACACGCGCGCATGCATGCACACACGCATATGCACACACTGAAGTGAAACAGAAATGTAGAGATTTAAACAGAAATAGTGTCAATACATATAAAGTGAACAAAGCCACCATCGAATTATATAGCAGTGCTGTTGGGCAGTACCATATCTAGTGGTAATTCCTCTCTATAAATCAACTGCAAAGTCTTCTAAGAAGCACTTTTAATTTGTCAGGCACACTTTGGAATAAAATCCACTTTAATTGCATATGTTTAGGATTTTAGAATCTTCCAACTGTAAGGGGACTTTATCTTCCTTGTTCATGAGGGACCTGAGATTTTGCTGTATCCAAGGACACCCAGGTGGATGAATCCAGAACTATTCCAAGACGCGAGGTCTCTCATCACACACTTCCTAGACTATATGATGACTAGCTAAAAGCTCCTTTTCTGCTCTGTATGACTATAGAGTTATGATCTTTGCATTCACAGACACATGGGATAAGTTTGGCATCTGTACATACCATGATTTATCCGCACTGATTCAGCAAGGGAAGAAAACTTGCTGAATTGGTATATTTTTACTGAGAAATTGAGGTTTGATACACAAAATGAAACTGAAACACGCCAGAAATGAGAATTTTCTTGTTTATATATATATTAAAGTAGTAAAAATTGTAAAAAGAGCAATTTGAGAATATAATTACCACTGTAGCAAAACTACACCGTAATGTTGTCAGATAGATTATAGCATGGAGGGTCTAGCTTGTCCTCACTCTAGCAAAGAGGACCACCGATACGTCGCAGCCACGGGTGAAAAACAGCATGGAGGGCCTCAGCTCACCCTCAGGGCAGGGTTCTGTGTAGCGTCCTCTCACCTCGTGTTTCTTTGTTCTTTTATATCACCTCTCCAGAAAAACTACAGGCTATTATTAGTCACTTCGGATTCTCTGCAGGGGGGACCAGTCCCTCCCAGAAGTCGGTGTGTGACTACTTTGCATATGTATAGTCAGAGGGGGAGGGGTCATTTGCCCCCACTGGTACATATTCAAGGACACCTGAGTACTTCCTATTGTATCTTGTTAGCCAAACACTTCTTTTTCCAAGTTTGCCAGGGCTGCAAGCTGTCTAATACAATAACCTCTACACACTGTGATGATTTGATTAAAAGGGAAAAAGAAAAGACATCATTTATATTTTGATTCTGATTCAACTTTTTCATGAGCCCCTTTATTTATGAAAAATATTTGTGAAAAACATCTTTACGAGTAAAATAACCATTCCTGAAGTGCTCTTTAAGAAAGCAGATAAATACTGGCCAGGGATTTAGCTCAGTGGTTCCAGCACCTGCCTTGCAAGTAAAGGGTCTGGGTTCCTTCCCCAGTAACCACATACAAAAATGCCAGGCGTGGAGACTCACACCCACCAGCAATCAGTACCACATACTACAATGCCAGGTGTGGTGGCTTACACCTATAATCCAAGCATTTGGGAGGTAGAGGCAGGAGGATTGCTGTGAGTTTGAGGCTGAGCTCAGGGCCAGCCTGAACTACAAGGCAAGATCTTGTCTCAAAAAAATGTAGATAAATATATGAGTTTTCAACAACTAGGAAAGAAAAAACTAAAATAATACAAAGTGCTAACAAAATAAATAATACAAAAGATACTTTCAATGTAATAATTTAAAGATACTTTCAACACATAATTGTTTTTAACACAAAGTATGATGAAAGCATTTTGACAGACAGAGATAAGCCATGATATAAACTGTCAACCTTTGAGTTGGTCACAGATTCAAGGTAATGACCGAAGAGAAAGGAAGCTACAAATAAATTCTTACAGAGTTTCTGTCACTCAGAATTTGCTCTTCTGGGTCTTCATAGAATGTCAAAGAACATAAAGACTGACCGTGGAATTCCATAGTAGAAAAAGCAATCCTAAAATCATGAATACCCTGAAGTTGTGCCTCTCACCATTTTCTATTGCGATTATCTATAATAATAAGGAAGCACCTCTGGTCAGTGTGGTTCCGGAATCTGGGTATGGCCCGCTTGGCGTCTCTGGTGGAGGCCCCAGAAAGCGGCAGTCACTCCGCACTCCAGGCAGGGAGGAGCCAGTCAGGGCCTGGGGGCTGCGGTCTGGGTCACCGCGTGCTCCTCAGGTCCGCTCTGTAACACTGCTTTCAACGGGAAGTTGGCTCTCCACAGAGCAAGGAACCAGAGAGGGTGAAAGCTCTCAAAATGGAGACCACAATTTAAAAAAATGATTTAGCCTCCAACGTGATGATACTTTTGTTTACAATCCAGAAGATATTATACACCGGCAATATCTCTCAGAAGGAGAGATCATGGGAGCCATGTTGAAGGCTGCTGGATACAAGCCACAAATAAGATACTTTTTAGGCTACTACCATAGGCGGGAGTTCTATTAAGCACCTGAGGAGTAATTCATAGTTTCCAGCGGTGCGCATGCAGCGAATACCATATCAACAGACATGGAGACCGTGGAAACATCTGGATGCATCTCAGAGAGGAACACTACGGTCCATTATCCCATGGGAAAGTTGAGGCTGGATGCATTAGCCTGAGTTGTGCCTCCTCAGAATGCATTCCTAATACACCCAGAAAACTAAAAATATCATTTGAATTGCATATCAAGAAAATTACCTGGCCTTCAGACTCACCATGAAAAAGATCCCCCACTCAACTGCCCTCCTTTGATAGAGGAAGATCATAGGTGAATATGAATTTCTCTTGGGCCATAGGGAAGGAGATAAGACACACGTTTTTGAAGACCACCTGAGCATAAAATCTAAAAAGAGTTGAAAGCCACTCATTTTAATGTCAGACACACATTAAAGTCACCTGGGACGTCCTTCTTTTATATGGTAAAACCTAGACATCTTTGAGGCCAATTGGATTGGTAGATAAGCACAGGCAATATTTTATAACTCCCCAGGAAATTTTAATGTGCCCCTACAATTGAGAACTAATTAGATAAATGGAGAAAACACCTTACAAAAAACCAAAGTTTTCTTTACAAACTATATCTGCTTTTACATATTTGCATCTTCCCTACACACTTTGAAGAGCTTTCTTCACTAACTGCTCTGGTTTCCTTTGATCCTATAGAATTTGCTTCTTACAGTTGGGACTAAAAGGATATGCAGACACTAGAGCTGACACTTTTTTTTAAGGTTTTTTGAGACAAGGTCTTGCTTTGCAGTTCAGGCTGGCCCTGAGCTCAGCCTCCAACTCACATCACAGCAATCCTCCTGCCTCTGCCTCCCGAGTGCTGGGATTACAGGCGTTAGCCACTACGCCCGGCACTGTGGTATGTGGTACTGGTTGCTGCTGGGCGTGAGTCTCCATGCCCAGTATTGTATGTGGTTACCGGGGAATCGAACCCGGGTCCTTGCCCTTGCAAGACAGGCGCCAGAACCACTGAGCTAAATCCCTGGCCCGAGCTGACACTATTTTGTGTTGAAATAATTGCAGAATATAAGGTGCACAGAAGTCCCCTTCCCTCTGTAGTCCACTCCCAGACAGAGAAGCCAGAGTGGTCCTATTAAAACATTATCTCACATCAGACAATGCCTGCATTCAAAACTGCAGTTTACCACACAGCACAGAATCAAGTCCCAGCCCTCAGAAAGCTCTATGGAACTGCAGTGGAAATAGGTCAGTTACTAAAAACTTTGTTGTCGGATTAGGTGTGGACAAGACACCAGGCAGAAGTAGTATGAATACAGAAGATATGTACACTCAGATTGCTTGGTAGATGTCACTAGAGTCTCAGTCTACCTTAAAGAAACAGACACTGGGTGTTGGATACAATATTTTATGGGCACAATGATCATTAGAATTATACTTTTAGGAAAGGTCATTGACTTGCATCAAAAACTGACGGAAATAGACCTTTTACATCTGTAGTATCAAATATACAAGGCATGAATATAGCAGTTAAATGATTCCCTAATCTACTGAGAATTTTCTATTGGCCAAGCAATAAATCTAACTAGGTTAAATAAGAGGACATCTTTAATCTTATAGTTATTTACTAAATATATTCAGTATTGTTGGTTATTTTGGTTATTTCAAAAATTTCACCATATAAATACATATGAATATTTTTATATATGCTTCCTTATATTTCTGATTATTTTTGTACAGGAAGTAGAATTTTTAAAATTGCTTTTCAGAAAGACTTTTTTCAGAAATACATTTCAAGCAATAGTGCACAGAGTGAGTAAGTACTCTGCTCAATCTCATGCTCATAGCTTTCACTACTTTTCCCTGTTAGTTGATATATACTCTTTGTACTATGTATGGCCTCCATTACAAATTGGTGTCTGTATACAATGTGTGATGATCAAACTAGGTTTGGGGGAATAAGTTGTTTATTTAACTTTTTTTTTTTTTCCAGATAGAGTTTTGTTTTTGTAGTCCAGGCTGGCCCTGAGCTCAGCCTCAAACTCCTCCTCCTGCCTCAGCCTCCAGAGTGGTGGGATTATAGGTGTGAGTCACCACGCCTGGCACTGTGGTCTGTGGTACTGATTGCTGGTGGGAGTGAGTCACCATGCCCGGGCCTGTTGTATGTGGTGACCAGGGATTGAACCTGGGCCCTTGAGTTTGAAAGATAGGTACTGGAACCGCTGTGCTAAGTCCCCAGCCCTTTAACTTCTTAAGGAGTCTTTATCATGAAAGAATGTAAAGTTTTATTGAATCAGGAATTTAATCTGTGCATAGGGCAGCCACGTCTTTGTCCCTCTCTGGTCTTTGTCCTCTTGGGTCTCCATGTAACTTTACATCTCTCTGCTTCATTTCAGGTCTTCTGGGGTTCTCTGTCCCTCTCTTGTTGAGTTTTAGTACTTGATTTCAGCCACTCACCACAAGACACAGTTATTTTTGTTGCTCTTTGTAGTGGAGGTGAGAGCTCCGTTTGGCATCTTAGAATCCAGTTTCATTGGATATAAATAAAATTTATATATTTATTCTCCCTTTCTCTTTGACTGTCTTGAAAATCACTGTGGTAATTCCTCACTGTCACTGCAACGAAACACTCGAGGCTTGGTAGGCAGAATGGAAAGGTTATTTTGCTCAAAATTTCAAAGTCTGTAAGTCCAAGATGTGGCAGCCCCATTTGTTCAGCTGCTAGAGAGCTCAATCCTGGCCATAGCAAAGATGGCGGAGGGACAGAGAAAACCCAGCCATGTGTGGAAGGGGGGTCCAAGAGGTGTCTTGGGATGGCATCAACTGCTAGCAATTCCTGCTCAGGAGGACTCATCCGTGAGATCAGCACTAACCACTCTTACGAGGCACCCCCTCGTCAAGGTTCCACCACTTCAACCACCGTGCTGAGGACCAAACTTCCAGCACATGCATCCTGGGGACAAATCACGTCTAACCCCTAGACCACCAAGCACTCTACTGACCTCTTCTTCCTCAGCATTCCCTCAGAGGCCTCTCTTTCTGGTCCTTCTACAATCTAAACATCTCATGACTAGAATTTAGTAACAGCTGCCTAATTATTCTTCCATTTCAAGTTCCTCATACATTGCCTGTTTCATTCATCTCCTTAAAATACTGCTGATCCTTTGTGCCTATTGATCTAGATTCCATAAATCAACATCCAAAGCTGTCAAACAACTGGCTCTATTCTATTTTGTCCAATCCTCTGTTTAACACAAGCCTTACATGCTCTCATCCATTCTGTGTCAAGCTCTACACAGAGTGTACTGACTGCCTCCAGTTGTGTCTGTATTGTTCCCACGGTCTGCATTGTCTTCACTGCTGGCTTAGTCTATACCCTTCTCTGGCCTTAAGGACCCAGCTCAGATTGGATAAGCTATCTAAAGACTTACCACTGCCTCACAGTAATGTCTTTTTTCTCAGAATCGACTGTGCTCTAGTCTAGTCTGAATACATGCACACAAACACATAGGCATGCCTGCATATACACGCACAAATTAATATATGCACCCGTTATGAATATCTGACATAATCTACTTCAATTAAACACATTTAAAAAATCTACCATAGTATAAAAATAAACATTGCTATTGCTTTTTTAAAATTCCTGTATCATTTCTCTAGTATGAGAAACCAAAGGTGTAAATGAGTTCCACAATGTATGACAGGTATTGTGAAATGGGAAGAAAATATTCAAAGGAAAAAGGGAAAGGAGGATAGAGGAAAGTAAATAAGGGAAAGAAAAATTTGATGGTAAAAATTAAAACATGGAAACAAAGCTTATCTATATAGGGTAGGGGGGTTGGTAGGGAGAGCAGGACAATGGGAAAAAATGAGAATCAAGATATATCATGTATAGGTACAAATTTCTAAGGTTGAATGTGATCATAATGTGTATCTAAAATGTACCAATAAACTCAATAAATGAAAAACATTCTCCATATACTCTAGTAAGGAAATACAGCCAAGCAGCCTACTCAACAGTTAATCTCTGCTGACTCACTGGCTGGTATGACAACATACTAAGGAAATTTTTAGTACACGATATGTAGAAACAGCTTTCCAGGCCATGGCTGCATGACCTTGGGCCTTTGCAGCACTGGTGCTATGTGCCTCCAAAGTCCTGCAGAGCCTGTGGAACAAGCACCCTCTGAGGCAAAGACACCTCAGTACCGTTGGAGTGCTGTCGGTTTGGGTCTGCCAGTAAAGGTGCTTCAGAGGAAACCAGCACAGTGCCAGCACCAGCCCGGTCCAGATGGAAGCCACCACGAGGAGCAGCGGACCTTTTCACAATCCTCCTCTGCCTTTAAATACTTTTCCTAGGTGAATCATTCCTGCGGCAGACTTTTGAGAACCCTCTCATATTTATCAGCCCCTCCGTGACTGCTCTTTGCCATCATTTTGCTAGACAACAAGGACTGTCTCGACTTCATTCCACATTTCCATAGTTAATAGTGTTTGACACTGTTAGTGTAAATATCATTTAATTAGCCATTTATCTGCCTGTATGATACTGTCCTTAATGAAAACAGGGAAGTGTTAACTTCTTGCTAGTCAATGTTTGGTTAGCTGCATTTATTATGCTTCAAAAATAATACTGAAGGGTTTGACTCCCTTTCACCAGAGATCTGTTTACCATTTTTAATCTTATTAAGGAGGTACTGTAAGTGATGTTTTATATTCTTTTACATACTGCTTTATTTTCAAATTTTGTATACATCATATTTATGATCAGAAAAATAATCATAAGCACTATTTTCTTTCTTTTCTTTTCTTTTTTGTGGTACTGGGGATGGTACTAGGGATCGAACTCAGGCCCTTGTGCTTGGCAGGCAGGCGCAGTACTGCTTGAGTTAACACAGTGAAGAGCAAGGCCTTAACATAAAAGAGTCCGTACTGATCATCGTCAACTTCCCAGGCCCCCACACTTCATCATGACACTGTCCTTCTTCCCCGAGTTCAGTGGTGAGTGTACCCCATCTTCTTGTTGAATCTGTCCCTCTGACTTATAGTAGTCATAGCACTGCTGGCTTCCTCCTTCCTAAGATCCACAGTCTTGTCTCTTCTGCATTACTTTCATGACCTCATTAACCTGGGCCTAAAATTGTTTTTCTGTTTCAAGTTCCTCGCTATCTCAAGCCCTGAGCGACTAATTTCCAAATGTTGTTTTTTTGTTTTGTTTTTTTAAATCAGTGTTAGCTCTCATTTGTGGAAAACATACTTTTCTCCCCACTTTGCTCAAAACTCTTTAAACAAGATATCAAAACAGTCCACCAATTGGCCTCATCTATCCTATTTTCTTTTCTATTCATACGCTTCATTATCTCCTTATACCATTGTGTGTATCTTCTTCTACACTCCATCTTGTCTCTGGAGTTTTTTAAATATCACTGCATCCTATAGACTATTTGAATTATTCAGTCTGATTCCTTATGAATCTTCTCATTAATACATCATGAGAAGACTTAGTCCTGCCTGTTTTAAAATCACTAGCTTTTCCTCTTTCCTAGACTGCTGGTGTGTTTCTTTCTATGATACTCACCTGCCATTTACAGAACACGTATCTCTGGCTCCCTCTCTCTCCTTCCCTACTTCCTCTCCACTTCACTCATCTACTCATCAGCCCAAGTGGCACAAATATGCACTCATACACACATAGCTCATGGGCGTGTGGCTGCATCTTCTTCAGTGGCATATGTTTACAAAGGAATGCATGGACATGCGTACTACCTTGTTTGGTGTGATGATTAAGTCTGTGAAAAGTTTTTAAATTCTTATATTTCACTTTTCCATAGCATGGTACCTTCATATCTTTCAACATACTATGTTAGTAACGCATTCCATAGGGCACTAGAAACTTATGGTTTTTATTTCTTTCTTTCTTTTTTTTTTTTAGTTTTTTGAGAGAGGGTCTCGCTTCGTAGTTCAGGCTGGCCCTGAACTTGCTATGTAACTCAGGCGAGCCTCTAACTCCCAGCAATCCTCCTGCCTCTGCTGGGATTATAGTTGTGAGCTATGGTTTTTAAATTAGTTGTTAAGAAAGATAATTCATAATGATCAATACAGACAATTCTGTAGGAGTACAGCCATTTTCAGTTCATGGGCCTATCTCCTTTTCATCCCTGATGCTGTCCATTATCCTCTGTTTGCGTAGTCTTTGTCCACGAGGGCAAAATTTACCCAACAGCAACCCAACAGTCTGACTTACTAGATCGCTATGACCTTGGGAGTTCGTGTATCTGAGCCTCTCAGCGGTGCTGGGGGAGTTTCCTCATTTGTTTACTGTGTAAATCTCTTGGCTTTCTTTCAGTGATAGGGTAATAAAAAGCACAATATGAAGATTGTACCGGCTTAATTCTCAAAGTACTACCTTATATCCTAGATTTAAAGTTTCCTTTCTTTTTTTTTCTAAGCAGTGCTAATGGTGAAAGGACAGAAAAATGATAGAGATATAAAGTAAAACTGAAATAGCCTTTATGACACATGTAGTCATAATCCATCTAGCTATTACTTCAAGTATTGCTATAACATGTCGTTTGCTAAATATTTAAATCGTCTTAGTGTATAATTAACTGCTATATTTCTTTAGTTTTATTTCTGCGTAGAACCAAGTACAATAATTTGCACTAGATACTTAAAAGTTATGTTAATTAAATATCAAGATTTTTCTTTCTGCTTGTGGTTTAAATTACAGTTTATAAAAACCATGACATATATCCATATTTCAGCCTGAAAGTTCAGATGGAAAGGAAATATTGGGTTCAGTAATTGGGTGTGAAGTAGTTTTTTTTTTTTTTTTAAAGATCTTGAGTTTAAAAGCTTAAATGGCTTGTACTATAATAAGAGAGAAATGAACATTAAAACTTTAATCTTACAAATACTCAGACAGTATACTGGTTCAGGAGAAGCTGGCTTGTACATCCTGAGTCATTCCAGATACTGAAATTCTATACCTGCTTACATTCCAGTCCTAAAAAGGGAGAAATGCCAGTCTGTTTGGAAGGCAAACTTTATCCACTGTCTGTTTATTTCATTAAAAATAAAAACAGAGTTCTGTTTGTTCAAATTCTGGAAAAAAAGTTAACTCCACATGACAATAAGCATCTCACATATCAAGAAGAAGAAATTATGTTTTAAATATGTTTTGGATTAGGAGAAATGATCATAAAACAGCAGTATACATGAAGCATTCCTTGAAAGTAGAATATATATGTATATATATATATGTGTGTGTATGTATGTATATACATATGTATGTACATATATACACACATACATATATACATGGGATATATATATCCCATAATTTTTATGACATATAAAAATTAAAAATGTAAATATATACATCATGTTTTACTACCTGGGTTCTGCTTTTCACCTGCATTAGCTCTCCTCCTGCATAGAGACTAGATTTTAACATACCCAGCCCTTCCTCTCACATCACACACAGCTCGAGAGAGGGGAAAGGCTCCGCACTGCCGCTCTTCTCTGGCTAACCCTTCCTTGACAGTCAGCAACCACTCTGGAGGGCTCCTTAGCAATTGTGGACAGAAGTCATGGAGTAACAGCTCTGAGAGAAGAGTATCACAAAGGTGATCTTATATAGTTACTTCTTTTTCAGTTGGAAAAGGATAGCTTGGGAAGCTGTATGATTAATTCAAAGGCATTCAAGTCTATATGTGTATGTTGAATACATAAAAGCTAAAGAAACATTAGAGACCATGGAAAAGTCTCCCCATTACTTACAGCCCCCAAAAGTGAATTACCTGAGTACGATGCTCAGGAGTTCCCCGTTGTGATGGCTGAGCCCATGCTGGGAACATGTCGAGAAGCAGCAGAGAAAGAACACTGAAGGGGAATTCCGATCTATGCTCGGGAATAAAGAGGCTGAATAAAGAGGAATAAAGAGTTCACATAGGCAACTTTGTGAACAAGTGCAGAAAATTATCTTTAAGCCTTCTCTTCACTTTTCAAATATGTGTGTGAGCAGTGACGCAGTAACAGGGGTTGATTTTCCCCGCTGTCTGACACCACGGTGTGTGAGAGGGAGGAGCTCAGTCAGTACTGGACAGCGCACTGCTGCACCTGGCTTTCCGTCTAAGTGGACCTCTGCACGCAGTGCAAGGGTCAAGATCCAAGCAGGACCCAGGGGATGCCCTGGGTTGAGAAGAATGCCTGAAGCTAAAGACCGTGCAAAGTGCCGATGGAGGAGTGGAGTAACTTGTATCCTGGGAGGAATGTTACGTAGATGAGCCTGGTCATTTCTGAATGTCATACATGCACATACCGTGTCACCCAGCCATTCCACTACTAGGTATTTACCACAGAGACCAAAAACTAAGTCTATGCAGAGACTTGTGTATGAGTATTCACATGAGCTGTATTGGAAATAGCTGCATCCTGGAAACAATGTGAATGTCTGTCAACGGGTTTACGTGCTTACTGTGGGATATTCCTCAGAGGTACAAAGGGACAGACTATCACCACGTGTGATAACAAACAATCCCAGAATGGAAGACACCGTCTGCCAAAAAGAGCACATATTCTATGATTCTATATGAAATTCTAGAAAATTCAACCTAATTATAGGGACAAAAATCACATGATTGCCTGCGTTGAGTAGGCAGGAGGGAGAAAATTTTAAATGGAAGCATCAGGAACTTGTGAAAGTGACAGATACCATATGTTCCTATCTCAGCTGATATTTTAATCAGCTCTTTTATACATTTGTCAAAACTCATGGAGTTCTACCTTTAAATATGTGCAGTTGACACACTGATCAGACCTCAGTCCAAAAGGAAAGAGCATGCGATTGTTTGAAACAAAAGTCACAACACTAGATGTGAGACCGCTTCTCGGCTGTATCTATACGAAAGGACAAGGGAGAGGGCAGGGAGTCCAAGTTCCCACATTTTAAGTGAAACGCAAGAATGCTAGCGAGGTAATATCTTGACAATTTGTAACCATTAAAGCAGATTCAAAAATATTTACAAGTAAACAGTCAGTAGAGGAATTAGAATATTCAGTTAACGGAAGAAGACAGAAGGGGGAAATAGAAGAAGAGCTGAAAGTCAGTTAGGGACACGGTCGGAACAAAACCTGCTGTACCGATACCATGTGAAGTGTAAATTACCCCTGCAGTGATAACGAAGACGCTGTCAGAATAAACAAAAACGAGACCTAGTTAAGATTGTTTGCAAGAAGCACACACTAAATATAAAGAGGCAAACTGGAAATAATTAAAATGATGGGGAAGACATACCACGAAAATCACAAGCTAAACAAGTCTGAAGTGACATTTTAAGATCTTACACAAAGAACTCAAGGAAAGAATTACCACAGATAAAAAAGGAGCTTGTATAATGATTAAAGGAAAAGCTTAGCATTAGAAGTATATGTATCTAGTAACTTAAAACTCATAAAGCAAAAACCAACAGAATTAT
Source organism: Petromus typicus (assembly GCA_004026965.1). Taxonomy (NCBI): domain Eukaryota; kingdom Metazoa; phylum Chordata; class Mammalia; order Rodentia; family Petromuridae; genus Petromus; species Petromus typicus. The sequence continues at coordinate 48 of PVIR01030727.1, read as the reverse complement.
AAAAAGAAATAGATTATTACACAGTGATAAAGATTTTCATATTCTCTC
>PVIR01030726.1:0-20024 GCA_004026965.1 Petromus typicus | reverse complement strand
AGAATCTCATTTCCATCAGTGGCAGCTGAACCAACTGGGTCTTTAATTCTGAATTACGTTTTCACTCCTTCAACATACATTTACTGAGTAATGACATGAGGATCACTTGTCAATGACTACAAGAATAAATTATTGTAGGGGAAGCAAAGAATGTGTTTCCTTTATCGTTTCATAAGCAGATGCCTACTGAAATGTTAGGCTGTCTAGGCAGGTGATACCAGCAATAAACAAAATTAAGTCTTGCTTTCAGGGAACTTTCAAATTCAGATAGAAAAGAAGAAAAACTGAACAAAGTCAAAGATAGAGCCATGCAGTTATCTACAGGGAAAGCATTTCTGATAGAAAAAGAATACTCTGGGTTGCTCCAATAATGAAGAAATAAACTTTATAAAAATTATCATGAATGGGCCAAGGATTTAGCTCAGTGGCTCTAGCACCTGCCTTGCAAGCATCAGGTCCCTAGTTCATCCCAGGTAATCACATACCACAATGCCAGGCACGGTGACTCACACCCATCAGCAATCAGTACTGCACACCACAATGCTCGACGTGGTGTCTCATGCCTGTAATCCTAGCACTTGGGAGGCAGAAGCAGGAGGACTGCTGTAAGTTTGAGGCTTGCCTAGGCTACATAGTGAGCTCAGGGCCAGCCTGAACTACAAAAAAAGCAAGACCTTGTCTCAGAAAAAAAAATACAAGGCCTGGAAAAACTATTATGGTGGAATGAAGATGGTTTCTCAAAGACAGTAATTCCTTTTAGTACTGAAATATCAACTGGAATTTGCCAAAACAAGAGACACTGTAATCCCATATTCTAGGCAAAAATAAAATCTATGAAAGAACTAACACGTTCATGGAATAGTACTAGTTAAGAGTGTCTGCAGCATAGGGAAGCCTGGGGGCCAAGAGTAACAAGGCTGATCAGTCATACAGTGAAGGGCACAGTATGTGATATGAAGCAACTCCTGAAGGATCTAAATATATCAGCCCCTTCCACAGTAAGTGGTGTGATTTCATTCCTTTTAATAGATTGCTTACATTGTACCACTACCGCTCCTGGATGCCATATTTTTTCCAAGAAATCCAATACCTTTTTTCCAATGCCCTTTCTACTATGCACGTTTTTATATTGCTTAGAGAAGATAGAGAAGTCTTCACACTATTCCAACCCCAAGAAGTGTGGCCTCAGATTATCTATGTATCTGTATGAAGTTGAGAACACTCATTAACACTTGACCTAAGGCATTTTTATTGCCTAAGGATCCTTTTCCTTCCAGCTCTATTTAGGTCAAAACTGCCACTTCCATGCCGTATGGGTGTCAATGCCATATGGGTGCCCTCTGCACCTTCTTACAGTCCCCACTCCCTCCTCCTCCCCTTAGACAGCACTAAAGGGTGGTAGACCCCTTCTCCCACTTTGGATTCTCATCACAAAACACTGATTTACTCTACATGCTTCACGTTCTCTGCAGACATCAACTGCAGTCACAAACAGTAGTTAGGAACAAGAAAGAAGCATTTTTAAGTCAATACTGTTCTCTTTTTATTACTTTTTTTAAGTAAGATAAAATAATTTGGAGCGACACTGAACAACTCGTGTGTGTTACTGTGCTCTGGACTTGAATGGACTTGACATGGAGCTGGATGCTGAGAGAAGTTAGGAAAAGTCTATTAAGCAATGTCACTGTTCCACTCATGCAGTCTGCACAGGGGTGAGAGCGAGGGGACAGAGTTGGGGTTCCCTGGTAGAGGATGCCAATGCAACATCTATTTCTTCATCCTGTTTCCCACTCATTACACATGCTGTTTGATGAATCAATCATCTGTCTTGCACAGTACAGTCAAGAATCAATTCCTATCTGCACTCTGCTAGAAATTTTTATGCATCCTTTATACCTTCCATTTCTACACATACGACAAGGACAATAGAACAAGAGAAAAGAGAAACACTGTTAGAAAGGTCATTTACCCTTCTACATCACAAGTTAACATTTTATGTGAACTTTTAATATATACAAATATCCACTTAAAAAGCATTAAATATTTGGAACACAACTCCAGGAAAATCCATCCAGCAACTCCCTGGTTACCATAGTTATTATTCTCAGCTGGCCATTTTTATAAGTCGTTTCCTCAATTCCCGAGCAAAGTGCATAAGAGCATACAAAATCAAAATATTATTTTAGTTAGAAAACTCACTCCACCAGCAAAACCTCTTAACTATCCCATGAACTACAATGTTCACTACTACAGTCTATACTACATTCTAATGTGCTGACAGATGATGTCTAATAGCTCAGAAATACTCAGATGGAAAATATATTCTTTGCAAGATGTTTTTTAATCATTGGCACAATTTATGAACTAAAAATGGTTCTGGCACAAAACTACTAGAACAGTAACATCAATTTTCTTTAAGTTCTCTCCAAGGAGTTATACAAAGTTTTAAGAGTAACAATTTTTTTTCAAATAAAATGTCTTTGTTCTGTTGTGTTTTATTTTCTTTTTAATCTTTATTGGTACATTAAATATACACATCATGATTGCACTCCATAATGGGGATTTGTACCAGTATAAGGCACAACTTAATTCTCATTTTTCCCATAGCCCTACCCACCCTCCCACCCCCCCATATACATAAAATTTGCTTCCTTACTTTTTTGGTACAATCTCAACATTTTCCCCCTTCACCCTATTTTACATTAAGCATTGTCTATTTCACAATATATAACATACAATGCTAGGACTCATTTACATCTTTATTTTCTCATACCAGAGAAAGATGCGATATGTACCTATCTGTGCCCTATTTATTTCACTTATGAGGATATCCTCAAGGTATGTAAATTTAAGTAGAAATGATTCAAACTTATCATTTTTTATGGCAGAGTAATACTCCATTCTGTAGAAGAACTACAGCTTTTTTATCCAGTCTCCAGTTGGTGGACATCTGAGTTGTTTCCAAGATGTAGCAATCACAAATTGGGCTGCTATAAACATGGGTGCACATATGTCACTGTGATATGAGTCTTTTAATTCTTGTGTGTATATACCTAGCAGGGCAATGGCTGGGTCAAATGGGACCTCCAATCCTAGCTTTTTGAGGAATCTCCAAACTGATCTCCACAGGGGTTGTACAAGTCTACAGTCTCACCAACAGTGGAGAAGGGTTCCTTCTTCTCCGCAGCCTCGCCAACATTTGTCGTTGGCTGATTCTGAAATGGCAGCCATTCTATGTGGAGTGAGATGAAATCTCAATGTTGTTTTCATCTGCATCTCTCGAATGACTAATGATGTTGAGCATTTCTTCATATGCTTCTTAGCTGCTCTTACTTCTTCTTCTGAAAAATATCTATTCATTTCAGATGCCTATTTTTGAATTGGGTCATTAAATTTGGGTGGGCTGATTTTTTTCAGCTCTTTATATATTCTAGATAGTAGCCCTTTATCTGAGGAACAGCTGGTAAAGATTTTTTCCCACATTGTTGGTTGCCTATTTGCACTGTTGGTGGTTTCCTTTGCTGTGCAGAAGCTTTTTAAAAGAATGAGGTCTCATTTGTTGATTTCCTCAGCCAATTCCTGTGCTATAGAAGTTTTGTTCATGAAGTCTTTCCCTAAGCCATTGTCTTCAAGAGTTTTACCTAACCTGTTTTGCAGTAGGTTTAGAGTGTCTGTTTTAATATTTAGGTCTCTTATCCACTTTGATTTTAGCTTGGTACATGGTGAAAGAGTTAGATCTAGTTTTAGTCTTTGGCAAGTTAAAGCCCAGTTTTTCCAGCACCCTTTGTTAAAGAGGCTATCTTTCCTCCATTGAGGATTTTTGGCTCCTTTGTCAAAGATGAGGTGGCTCAGCGTATCTGGAGTAGTTTCTGGATCTTCTAGTCTACTCCACTGATCCTTGGGTCTGTTACTTTGCCAGTACCACACAGTTTTTATCACAGTGGCCCCAGGCACTGAATTAGCCACCATCTTAGTCTTCTCAGAACTTCTAGACTGTGAGAATTATTTCCATTTATATATTATCCAGTCTAAGGTATTCTGTCAGCTATTTGGTTGATATATAAGGTAATTCGGTATCAAGAGAAAAAGCCACAATGAGAACACTGGAAAAATCCAGAAATTATATCATACCAAGAATTACTTTTAAAATAGCTGGGGTTGAAATGAATGGTGCAATATAATGATAGACTAGAATTACTGTGTATAGAGCATTTTCATAGCAGTGATCTACATATTTGGCTGATCAAACTGCGGTATTTACATATTTCTATGCATATGCTCCTGACCTTTGGCTTCTGGTATGTTCCTGAAACCCCTGGACTCTTCCTCTGGAGTATCAAGAATGCTTTGTGTATGCTAATAAGATGACTAATAACTAACGGTCCCACCTCTTGATGGGGGTCAGTCAATAGAAAAACTGAGGCAAGATTGAGGATTTACTTTAAGCTCTTTTGAACCTACAGGAAAAGAGAGAAGGGCTGAAGTTTGAATTGATCACCAATAGCAAAATATATAACCTATCATTCCTAGATAACAACACCTCCATTAAAAAGCCCCAAAAGCTGGGGATTTAGCTCAAGTGGTACCACATCTACCTTTAAGGCACAAGAGCCCAAGTTCAACCCTAGAACTGCAAAAAATAAAAATAAAATAAAGTACAATGCCCAGAAAGACTGGGTTTGGAGGTTCCAGACAGCTGAGTACCTGGAAGTACCCAGAGAGGGCACAAAACCTCTGTGCATCTTTTTCATCCGGCTATTCATCTGTATCCTTTGTAATATCCATATTGATAAATACATAAATGTAGATACAGTGTTTCCCTGAGTTCTGTGAACTTCTCTAGTAAACCAAGCCAACCCAAGGAGGTTATCATGAAAACCCTCAATTTATAGCTGGTCAGTCAAAGGTTATGTGGCAAGACACTGCTATAACCTGCTGCGACTGAACTTCCGTCTTGTAGGGTCCGATGCTATTTCTAGACACAGTGTCAGAACTGAAGTGAAGTGGAGGACATCCAGCCAGTATTCTCTGAAGAACTGACTGCTTGGTGTGCGGTGAGTAACTAGACACATCTGATCTCAGAAGTGCTTTGTTAAGAGATATGAGGATAGGAAAAACATTTTGATTCTGAAATTTTCCCCCACTATCTTTTAAAATGTCTTAAGGCTTTTGAAAAATAAAACTATAGAGACTCACTGTAAGAGGATCTTTAAATTTTTAAATTATTTTTAAATTTTTATTACACGTTTTTAGTACATAATGCTTACATTCCTTGTGGGGAGCTAGTGCGTATACACAACACATCTCAAGTCTCTTCATCCCCTTCTCCCCACCCCTTTTCTTCTTTCCCTCCCCTCCATCTCTTGGTCCTTTCTCATTTGCATTCACTCCCTATTTCCTGTTACCTTTTGTTTTGCTCTTTATTTATATTTTGGGTTTCTTTCACATGTAACAGAAATCATACAATATTTAAGCTGTGTGTCTGCTTTATTTTACTTACCATTGTGGTTTACAAGTTTTAAATACTAAGGGAAGACCCAAAATCAAATAACATACAGCTACATACTAGGATTGACGGGTATAAATGGAAAAAATTTAATGCTGAGCACAGTTAAAAGCTTGGAGACATTCAGAACATTCCAGAAATAAATCTACTTCATTGCAAAAATAAGATAATATCTATGGGTTATGTTTCAACAGAAGGCAGACAATGACACGTCACCAGCCCTGAACAGGGGATATAAAATGCGTAATGCTGTTAGTCCCTTTTTCATTGCTGGCACAAAATATCTGACACAACTCAGTGGAAAAGTTTATTTGGTTCACAGTTTTAGAAGGTTCAGTCTGGGTGGCTCAGGCAGAAGAGCACAGCAGAGAGCCTGAGGGGAAAGCTGCTCAGCTCACGGTAGCCAGGAAGCAAAACAGGAGGAAAAGATGGCAAGACAGAATATCCATGGATGAATATAAAGACACCCCATGAGCCATCCTCCATGAAATCCTTACCTCTGAATACATGAGACAGTGTAGATCTAAACCACAACAGTATTCAGTAAAACTTGTATTCAGTAAATACTGAATACTGGTTCATAATGACCAGACAGAACACAATTAAACAATCTCACTTACATACTGCAAATGGTCTTTCTTCATGAAAACAGTAAAACCATCAAGTTCTAATTCTCACCATACATCAGTCATTTCAGTCAGACTGCAAACACTGGTTTTTTGTAACAAATGCAACAAAATAAAATGTAAGTTTCCAATGTAGCTGGAGTATCTAAATAGATTATTCAATAAAAAATAAATCCTCAAAAGAAAAGGTTAAAATAACTTTCTATTAGACTATGAAAGCAAATTAAAGACACAAATCTACAGGAGATCTCTTAGGCTAGATAGTTCCGAATTTTCAGGCTATGGTAAATAATTTAAATATAAAATATTTTAATTGTTTCATAAAGATGTAACAGTAGTGTTTCCAAATAAAAAGTCTAAAAAGGTGAAAACTAAACAATACTACATGTAATAAATATAAAGTCTCGTGTTAAATAAGTTGCTGTTAGCCAGAATCATGGCTGCTATTCAGGAGCTGTGAGAAACAAGCAGAAGAATGTGGTACAGCAAAGGTGTTGAATGGTGTAGAGCTAAATGCTCAGATGATCTTTGTTTCTTGTTTGATAAAGTTTGAGATACACAAACTGGCTTAGGTAATCAGATGCCCTGTTTTAAAACACTAAATTATTAAAAACTGAGTAATTTCACTGGTAAATAAAAAACCCCAAACTATCTGATAGTCAAGTGACACAAACATGTAGGAAGATACAAGTAGCAGATCTCTAAATATCTGGACAATATCACTGCTGTTTTTGACTTATGAACAAAAACGTCTTCCTTCTATATAATGAAAGACTATAGTCTTACAAAACAGTATTGTTTTAAACTAAGTCAATGAAAAATACCCAAACTGCTCAATTAAAAATTCTACTAGCTATTTAGAAGGTGGAAGCAGGAAGACCACAAGTTCAAGCCCAGCCTAGTCTACTCAGCAACTTACATGGACCCTGTCTTGAAGTTAAAAAAAAAAAAAGACGTGGAGATGTATGATAGCTCAGGGTTAACGCCTTGAGTTTAATGCACAGCATTTAAAAAATAATTAGTATTACATTAGCTTAAGATAGGTTAAAGAACCATCTTGTAATAATTTAAATGTTCAATTAACATTTCATAAAGAAATCATTTTCAAAACTGAGTACATCATTTACTAAATTCTTCTGACCTGAACTTGCTTGGGAGTTCAGCCAAAAAGCAAAGGGGTGGGGGTGTTCTACATTACATCTCTTGCCACCCTAGTAATGTACCTTTCTCTGCCTGCCTTTTGACTAGCACTTCCATGAGAACACAGGAAATAATTTAAACATGCAACATCTCCTAATTCCTTTAGAACTGAAAAAAAAAAGACAATAATTTAAAAAGTATTGCTTTTTGATTTGAAATAGGATAATTTGAAAAATGACAAATTAGAAAGAAATATCTCATCACATGCCCACCCTGGAAATAGCAAGTACCTAAACTAGAGGTGACACACCTTTGGTATGGCCTTAGTGTCAGCGATGGATGGAGGGGGAACAGCAGAAAACAGTTAGATGTTTTGCATTAACTCATTTAACCTCAGCAGAATATGATGTTGGCACTGTTATTCCCAATTTACAATTGGCAAAACAAGGGAAAGAAAGCTTAAATTACTAATCTAAGTCAGGTTAGAAAGCTAAAAGGTCCCAGGGCTGGAGCTGGAACCCAGGCACTACAAATACAAAGCACATCTCAAAGCCACCACACTGGGCGGCTCCCACCCCCATCACCCACATCTCTGCCTCTTGAGAGAGCACATTTCACATGCCAGCCCCGTGCACACTCCGGCCAATTTAGTTTATTCCCTAAATCCTGTCAATCTGCCCCTCCTACTTAAAGTAGGCTGCTGGATATTTCTAAACATATAAGTTTCAAAAAAACGTCCTAAGTAAAAACTTCCAACTATCCATTCCAAAAAGGAAGAGATGGAGGAAAACAGGATGCGCAGTGGGAGCGTTTAAGGAAGAAGAGAAGGATGACAGAAAAGGCGCGGAAGAGAAGAGGCCCCAAAGTCTCCCGTCTCATTTAAATCTCTGCAGCTCGGAATCTTACTCCATGACGCATGGAGAGGACAGGCTCCCCGGGGGAGAAGCCTGCCTGCCAGCGCCTGCCTTCCAAGACCGGCTCTGACTCATTTCCTCCCAGTATTTTATTCTGGTGGGCAGCTCTTCCCGGCATGTCCTCACAAAGGGCGACGGGGCCTGAGGTGGTGCGGGAGGCCCGCGGGCGCGCCAGCGGCCCTGACTGACCAGTGAACCGGGAGCACAGCTTCGCCACAGATCTGTGAAGAACCAGCTCTCCAAAGCCCCACTCCGTTTCACACCAGTACTTGAGAAAGGCACAAAGAAACAGTCCAAAAAATGAACTTTTAACAAATGTAAAATACAAGTCCTAAATTTTTACTAGACTCAAAATACTCAACATTACTGTTATAAAACAGAAGAGAAAAATGGAAACAGGGCTTTTTTACATAGGTTCTGGAGGGGGAATATGATTTAAAAAATTAGTTGTATGACTATAAAGTTTTTTAAAGTGGAAAAAATTCTTAACTCTCAATTTCTGAATTTAGATTATTATAAATGACAAATCTATGAAGAGCATTACCAGATCTGAACATCAAAGGTAACTTTTTTTCAACTATTAGCAAATTTCAAACAATCAAAAAAATTAAGAACTTAAAAATATAATTTTTCTGTCAACAAGAATCACCCAGAAAGCACAGATAAGATTACAAGAGCAATTTTTAAAATGTCTTCTTTACATTCTGCACTTTTAAAATTACAAGTAAATAAAATAGCTAAAACTAAGTAAAACTTTAAAAAATAAATTCCATTTTAATTTCTAGCTTATTTTTCCAAACATCTTTTCCATTCCTTTTAATTCCGTGCTATTCTTCCCCTCCCTACTCAATTTTCAATTCCCTAGTGTAAAAAAGAATGACTCAGTTAATATATCCTGAGGCTGAATACTATAAATACTGTACCCTAGTTCTGGAAGATCTGTCAGTGTTAATGGCATTACCCCTTTGGCTGAAAAATTAATGAAAGAATTCATGGATATTAACAAAGTTCACAGCTCTTCAGTCATCTTTCAAGGTTTCAGATGTTCTGAAAAGAGCTGCTTTTGTATAGAAGCACAGTAGTCTATTCAGGAAAAAAAAAATTATACTTAAAGTGACTAAGGTACAAATCGACATCACTTTCAAAGTAACATTACTTCTAGGTTCTTTGCTAAGTACCAACTTCTTACATTAAGAGTTCTTGGGGCCAGAGATTTAGCTCAGTGTAAGGTCGCTAGTTTGGTCCCCAGTAGCCACATACAACAGTGCCGGGCGCAGTGGCTCACACCTGCAATCCAAGCACGCGGGAGGCAGAGGCAGGAGGACTGCTGTAAGTCTGAGGCTCGCCTGGGCTACATGGTGAGCTCAGTCAGGGCCAACCTGAACTACAAAAGTGAGACCCTATCTCAAAAAAAAAAAAAAAAGAGTTCTCACTACAGTAAGATTCACTGTTCCTAACACATGAAAAATACCTAAACATTAATATTTTTCACCTCGCCAGACAGCTAATCAATAAATGTGGTAACAGAATGTTGCTGAATTTTGAGGAAACCGGCACTCTGAAACATTACTGGCAGGTGGTTTGGAAGTATGCTACCTATTAAGATTATGATTTTTTTTTGAGAAAAAAGTTTTTATTATTCCAGGGATGCAGCAGCCCTGGAATCAATCATAATCACGAGGAATTCTACAGGTGTGCTGTGGCTGTGTCCACTGGACTGGACTGTCCCTTCCGCCGGGGTGTGGTCTCCAGCTGTGGTGGGTCTGCAGGCCTGGGGTGAGGCCTCCTGAACCCCTGCCCTGAGAACCTGGAATTGCCACTCCCAACACAGAAGACGGGAAATTCCAGAGGAATCCCGAAGGAGTGAGTCCAGTGCCTGGCGCTGCTGACAGCACCTTTCGGTCAGTATTTATCATCTTGGAGCTTCTGAAGTGAGGATTACAGCGGCATGTAAAACATATTATCGGCTGGATGAGCTCGTGTTCTCTAAAACCAAAGAAAGAATTCTAGGAACAATGGAGGCTAAGAACAGGAAGAATTTACTGACAGAAGGGGGACCTGGGTAGCGGATGCCCCACAAATTTAAGTATATACTCTCTGATGTGGTGACTCTAAGTCTGGGATTTATACATCTACTTTCATTACAGATGAACCATTTACAGATCTGCTAATGTAACATTTGCTTATGAAAAAAATCAGTGTACTGTGCAAAAAATGTACACTACAGAACGAATCACAGGACTAGTCACACAACACTGGAGCTTCACCTTTAGAAAAGGCCAGAGGTTTGATTATGAAAGCAGGTTACATTTAGTAGTTACTGTGACAAGACAGAAGGAGAGTTATCTAACATTAGATGGAAAGTTACAACATCAAATGTGGAGAGAGGTGGCATAAAATACATCTGATGAACTGAAGTTATACTTAAGGTATGTGCTTTGAGTATTCCTCTACAGTTCAGTTCAGCTGGAAAGATTTTCACATTTATCTAGTGTCCTTTCAGACTAACTCATAGGTAAGCAAAAGCATAATTCACATTATACTATAATTGTTCCCTGATATGTCAATCATGTTGAAAAAATTTTAATTTTTAAAACAAACAACTAAACTTTACTGTTGTCACAATTTCTGTGATAATATACATATGAAACATTTAAATAGTAAAATTATTTGCAATTGTAAAATAAGGAAACTATTAAATGATATGGGAAACCAACCTACTGTTAATTTTTTAAAAGCAAGTCAGAATACTGTGCACAATATGGTGATATTCATACAATGGTAGAGTAAGATAAACAAACTCTGCCCTACATGCATAACATATCACTTAGCTGGAGTTGACGATCTGGAGACTGAGTAATGGAAGACAGAGGTAAGAGGCTGCTTGTTTAGATTGGACCAGAGGGGACAAGGGTAGCTCAGAGATGACTTACTAGTTTCTCTGATTAGGACCTTATAAACATACTACTTAGTCAATAAATACATGTAATTTAAGCTTACATACAACTAAAGAGGAGAAAAGATAGGAATAATTATTGTCCTTTCCGTTTTGTTTTTCTGTTTCTTATAATTAAATAAAGATCTGTTGTAACTGCAATAAAAGATAACATACATATCCCTTTATTACAAGAAATGTCCATTTTTAGAGAAAACAGCTTTTCTCTGGAAACACCTTTTATCACAAATATAGTAACCTTGTGGTCTAGCTAATCTGATCTCAATTTATTTTTAAGGTGCTCAAGCTCTCATTTATAGAAGTAGAATTTTACCAAAGAAAGTGCCCCACGATAGGAATTCTATGAAATAATTTGTCATTGCTATATTTATGCCATGAACAGCTTTTAAGCACAGTCTGAGCTCTCTGCTAAATAAGAAAATATCAGAAGTTGCAATCATAAAGTCACATAATGTAGTGAAAGTAATTTTGGACAAAAAATTGTCCTAGGGAAAGCTACACACTAGGAATTATAGAATCTATTTCCAAAACAGATCTAAGAGGAAAAGAAATCTCAAAACATTATTTTTTACAGACCTCCCCACCCACTTCAACTTCCCCTTCCTTATCTTACAATGGATGAGTGCCCGTATTCATACATTCTACACACACCCATTAAATACCAAGGAGGCGACTGGAAATGGTGTCTTAGTCACTTCCCTTTCTCACAAGGACAAAAATACCCGGACATCCACAATTTACAGAATTGAACTCATATTTTAGAAATCTGACTCCCTGTACAGCCAGCGGCATGGTGGAAGGCAGCAGGGACATGGTGGAGGGGCACGGGGGAGCAGGGCTCACAATGATGGCCACAACGTTGGGCGTGAAGGGAGGGGTCAGGGACAGGAACACACCTTCCAAGGCCTGCCCTGGAGAACGGCCTCACTTTCCCGACCTTCACTTGGGAAAAAAGCTTGTAGTGATCTTCTCACATGTCCCCAATTTGATAAAGACTTCCACAAGAATGCAAGTCCTGGCAACGTAAGAGTCATTTTTATTTTTACACTCAAAATAATACAATCATTTGATTTCAAGAAACGAACATGTTACAACTCTATAGACGAAGGGCCGTATAGAAAGTGTCTCTTTATTACCTGATGAACAGACTGGTAAGGTTAGAGTAGACTGATAAACAATCAAATGCTGAACGTCTCTCGCTTTTTTAAAATAAATAAGCTCCATGTTATTTTCTGTCACTTTACCTAGCTGGAATCAATTTACGACACAACCATAATTGAATCATACTTTCAGAACATTGCTTCTAAGAAGCCTTTATAAAAAATTTAAGCTAAAGTTTAAGAAAATTATTTTGTAATTTTAAACAAAAAGCAAGACCATGCTTATACAGCTGTGTCATTTCACATTATAAACTGTTGAGACCAAAAAATTAATATATATGCTGATTTCATTAATCTTCAGAAACACAAATAGGATCTTTAATACAACCCCAGAAGATATAAGCATATTAATACGACTTTCAAGTTGAAAACAGTATTAACATGAAAGATACACTGCAGGATACATTATGGACAGAAAACCTAATTTGATCTCAGCATAATTTAAACAGTAAGTACTGAAGAGAACCAGGGCTGCATGCCACACAGTGGTGACACAAAGTTCTGGAATTCAATGAAGAACATAAAAAATGTAACACAAACTAAAGAGAAAGTTGTAATCTGGGGTTGAAATTAAGATTTCATTAAGAAGAGTACACTGCTTGAGATCTAAAGTATACATGCAGAAGAACACAAAGCACAGCTATCAAAGCCATAAAAATACATGAAGAACCTGAATTAGAGGAAGAACAAAATTAGACCAGAAGATAGGAAAGCACTTGGAAAACAGTCAAATGTCAAGAAAAGAACACACCAGCATTAAGAGATAGAATGAGAGAGCAGATTACAAAATTCTACAATAAATGTATGCTTCCGTAAGATTTTCTGCCTATCTCAAATGTTAAGAGTACAATCTTTCCTGGAGTCAATGAGGCAAATTATACAAAAGCTTAAAAATATATAAAATTTGGCTTCAGAAATTATTCCTCTAAGTACTGCCTTTAAGAAATGAAAAGCAACAGAGGATATCTACAGCAGCAATATCTTGTATAGAATAAGCATGTTTAAGCCAAAAATCGCAAAAAGCACTTGACAGTCAGAAATACAACCTCACAGGATTGTGAGCTTTTAACATTACAATCATTTTTTGGAATATTTTTCATGACTTGATTTCAGTGCACTTGAGAGTAGACTCTGTACATGATGGCGGAATGCTATGAATGGCAGGCGCAGTGCAGCACTAACTCCACCTCTTTGCTTGCTAAACAGTCAACTAGAAAACCTCCCGTAGCAGACATTACATGCATTTATGTGAATTGGGAAGCAAAATCTAGCAATTACCATGCATCCACTGCTCTTAAGGCATTTATTGCTTAAGACAAGCACTTATTGCTATTAAGCAGACATACAGGTTATGATTTTATTACATTTGGACAACCATTTTCATCAAACCAAACACTGATGTATCAGTTTCACAAAATCAAAGTCAAATAGCACATTAGATTGATGTGTATGCTGTCCTCTTCCAATCTTAAAACTAAAAAAAAATAATCTAAAGAACAGTTTTGCTACTGTATACATTAACTCTATTATATATTTTATATGTGGCCCAAGGCAATTCTTCTTCACGCACTATGGCTCACATAAGCCAAAAGGTTGGACACCCACATGGTATAGCTTTTAAAATTATATAAAATTCAATAAATTAAACATTCAATGAATTCAGGGTTATGATTAAAAGGGTTATGGAGCCGGGCATGGTGGTCCATTCCTGTGATCTCAGCACTGGACAGGCTGAGCTACATAGTGACTTCAAGGCCTGCCTGAACTACATATTATAATCCTGTCTCAAAACACCAGGAAAAAAAAGGAAATTAAGTAAATAGGTATGAAATTAGGTCTTTTTCTAAGTTAGTAAATATAAGATCTATGTATTTATATTTTATTATACTATTTTGTTTTTTCTGACAGGGTCTCGCTTTGCAGTTCAGCCTGGCCCTGAGTTCAGCCTCAAACTCATAGCAACCCTCCTGCCTCTGCCTACCGAGTACTGGGATGACAAGCATGAGCCACCATGCCTGGCACTGTGGTATGTGGTTCTGATTGCTGGTGGGTATGAGTCTCCATGTCCTGCATTGTTGTACATGGTTACCAGGGACTGCCAGAACCACTGAGCTAAATCCCCGGCCCATGTACACTATTAAATAAAAAGCAGAAAATTCACATACTAAAGAAAATTTACAAATGGCAGAAAAGCAAATAAAATGATGTTCAACATCATTCATCATTAGGAAAACATAAAACTACAATCTAGAAATGACTGCACACTTGTATAGTCCTAGTTACTCAGAACAATGAGGCAAGAGGATCCAAGAGCCCAAGTTCCAGCCTGCCTGAGATCTCATCATAAAGTAATAAGGACATTTAAAATGTCTTACTATCAAACAGAATAAGCAAGATGGTGGAATGTTAGATTGAATGAATCATTCCATGCTCTTACATCACGTTGTATCACATAGTGTATACAATTATAATTTATCAGTTCAATGAAAAATTGCTAAATAAATACAATGAGGAATTTTTTTTTTTTTTTTGAGACAGGGCCTCACTTTGTAGTTCAAGCTAGCTCTGAACTCACTATATTAGCCCAGACTAGCCTCGAACACTCTTGGTGATCCTCCTGCCTCTGCCTCCCAAGTGCTGGGATTATAGATGTAAGACACTATGCCTGGCAAGGAGGATTATTTTTAAAGTGAAAGATTTCTCTTACTATAAAAGTGATATTGCTTCCTTTCTCTGATTCTCACATAAGAACCTTCAATTTCAACTACTTAAAAATGATAAAATGGACATTCATCTCACTAGTGCTTTAAAAAAATAAAGCACAGTTGACACTTCTCAGTTGTAATGATTTTAAACCTTAATTGTTAATGAAAATTTCCAAGACCTGGAGGAGCAGGTGTGCTTTATTCAGCAAGTTAACTAGGCTCTGAAGATACATTCCAAAGAGATGAGTCAAGGTCCAATTTGGTTTTAATCCAAAATGAAAAGGAAGCTATTTCTAGATTTAGATACGAATGGGAAATAGTGAAAGGTTCTATAATATGATAATGTTTACTCTAAAATATTTTATGAGGCTAATCCATGCCAGAGTGAAGAAGTTCTTCAAAGAAATGACTTAGCCAAATACCTGAATCCTTCAGGGAACCTGGAAGAGTGTTAAGTTTCTGGTCTTCAGTACAAACACTCCTTTGTCAATCCCCTTCGCAGTCAGTTTCTGAGTTTGTTCTGAACGTGGTGATGATCACTACCTTGTTTTTACAATGCAGCAGTGACCCCAGCCCTAAATCAGTATCAGGATCTCTGGTAGTGAACAAGCAAGATGTACCGCAGCACAAACAGCCTCCAACATGTTAAGAGTTACCACCCTACCAAAGGGCCCTAACTGTGCCAGATCCAAAATGGTCTCCTTTCCCCACGTCCATCAAAAGGTAGCCCTATCAGGAAGCTCCCTAACCCCAACCCAGGACAAGCCAATGCTCTCTCGGCTCCCTTTCCCAACTCTCCATAATGCTCTCCAACACTCTCCAGCCCCGCCCCCCACGTGCGCGCTCTCTCTCCCCCCTCCCTCTCCCCCCAAGACAGCCTGGCAGCTTTCACCTCCATTAAAGCTTTGCAATGGGTGTTCCTATTTTGGCTTGTTTTTCTTTCACCTCCCACTAGGTTATTTCATGACATAGGTGGAACATAAAAGAGCTTCTGACAGAGTCATGCAGAAACAATGGTGCACAGTCATTTATGTTCTAATACAAAATTCACATACATATAATAGTATAAGAAGAACCAGTTATAGGACTGAAAAAAACCTGAATGGAAAGTATGTTTACTGGTTTCAAGAGTTATAATATTTAAAATGTAATCTAAAATTATTATGCTATTTTAGACATAATCAAGTATAAGAAAAGCATTAATGAGAAGAGATTACTGCATTTTAGCTATTGACAAAAATGTTTAGATTACAATTTTTTACTAACTGTAACTGAAATTTGCATGTAAGTCACAATATTCACTATTAAAATTTATATACTTTATATTTAATTGATTTTTATAACCATACATAGATAAACATTGGAGGAAAAAAAAATAACCATTTATCTTAAAGACTCTGGATACAAATAATTACAATATCATATTAATACAAATTCTGATACATTTATTGTTACATCAATACAAAAAATGTTTATATGTACTGGCTTAAATATATACTCCATATTTTTTTTGTACAGTTGTGGAGCAACATATATTTGTAGGGAACAGTGGTACACATTAGGGCATAGAAATGAAAAGTAAAATACATGTAAGATTACATCTAGAAGGAGGGAAGCTGAAAGAGAATGAGAGAAATTTACTGCACACTTTAAATAGTTCTATATTTTATATTGTTAGGCATGCATGCACATTTTAAAAAAGATATTACAAGATACTACTCAATAGTCTAGAGATTATATAGCTAATAAGGAAGGATCATACTAGCAAACTAAAAAATTTTCAACTGAGAGTCAAGTTCTAGAATGGCTTATCATTTACATGCTCCCTAGTATTCGTATGTAAATGTGTAGCCAAAGATTGTATCACAGACGGGTGCAGAAACATTCACAGGAACTGCAGGCTGTGTAACCTAAGATGCTCACACATTCCTTGGGCCAGACCAGGGACAGAGTGTCCCAGACTGGTGTAGATCTGGCTCGCAGTTACTATGATAGCTACCATTCTATTCCCACTTGACTAAAGACAGCCCACAAGCTCAAGAGCGAAGGAGTGCCAATCTGCTAAGGCTACCTGTATGTCACCAACAGAAGAAAACACACCTTTATGGGCATAATAAAAAGGATATCTTCTGAAATGCCTGACTCTTATATGACAAAGTGGCTCTTCCTGCAAAAACTTTCCATAAATGGAGACGAGCTGTGCTGTGCGTGTGCTCCGCCCCTTTCAGAATCTCTGACTTCCCTGACTCATGGAGAAGCAACTACCCCTAAGGCAGATCCTTTTATAGTATTTGCTTTAGTAAAGAGTAAACCATTTTATGACGAATAAAATAGCCCAATAAACAAAGAGGTGGTAAGGAAGAATGCAGACCACATGCTTAACTGGGACCCTCTAACTCAAAAGCACCCTCCAGCTAGACTGTGTGATTATATGATGGTGTCTGCTTATATATTTTACTTTCAAGCCAAAGTTTTGCATAAAAAAAATATTTGTTTTATAGCTACCAATGGTATGCATTCCAAGGCATGGTGTACATGTGACACTGCTATCCATACTAATCAAAATTAAATGAGTTTCAAAACTAACTCAAGTAGAATCAAGTTATTGTAAGAGTGACATACTTTTTTAATTTCAAAAAAATGCATTTCCATGTTATCAATGACTAAAAAATTAATACTTATAAATGGAAAAAGAAGACTTTTTAGAGTAAAATGAAGCTAATAAGAATTTCTGAATGTGAACCTGGCAAGTCAGATAAACATCATTAAAGAAAAAGCTAGTCCCTGATCATTTATTTGTAAGAAAACAGATTGTTTCCATTCAAAAACTAGTACCAAATACTCCACTAAAAAGTACTTTCCTCAAGCATAAGCACTCTGTAATTTAAAAATTGATTTCACATAAAGAATTATCACCCAGCAGGACAGAAACACACCAAAATCAACACCACAAAGGTCATACTGACCAAAAGGAACATGTTAATTCGCACCATTATGTAAACTCACAACTTAAGAAGCCTGTGTTTAAGGTAGAGGCTCAAAACAGTATTTCTCCAACTGTCCTTAAAACACCTGCACTGCTTGTTAGATATACAGATTCCTACTTCCTACCAAAATATGCTTATTGAGTAAATCTTCAGCACAGAGATCTGTATTTTTATTAGGAGTAAACCTACCACAGGTAAACCAAGCTCCAGAGACTTCCCACACCCTCCCACATTTCTTAAGAAACACAGTGCTACTGGGTGTAATGGCATATGACTGTTCTCACACCGACTCCCCACACTCAGGAGACTGAGGCAGAAGGACTGCTGGGAGCTTGAGGCCAGCCTGGGCTACATAACAAGTTCAAGGCCAGCCTGAACTACACAGTGCAGGACCTTGTCTCAAAAATTAAAAAAAAAAAAAAAAAAAACAGACTGTCATGGTTTATATGTAGATGTCCTCCAAAGCCTTCTGCACTCTAAGTCTGGTACCTCTGGAAGATGACTGGATTAAGGAGGATACAGCTAGACTGGTGTTGGGAGGTGGGGGAGTGGAGGGAGGCACATCACAGGAGGAATGACTGCGAAGGGTATATATTCCTCCCTGACCGCTCCCCCATCTCATTCTGCTTCCAGGGTGCCATGATGTGAGCAGCTTTCCTCTGCCTGACCCTTCTCCCATACCGCCCTGCCTTAGATCCAGCCAACCGTGGGCTGAAGGCAAGAGCCACAGTAAACATCTCTCCTTTACACTGTGGGTGTTGGTTACTGTCTCTGTAACAAGATAGTGAGTATTCACAGGCACTCATAGGAAAGCCTTAATATTCCAGTCCTACAACTACTCCATGTTATTCTAAGTCGGTAAAGCAATTCCCGGATATTTGAAGCATGTAACCGAAAACACAACGCAGTCTCCACTCCAAATGAATATTCTGAAGGAAGAAGAACCAGGTTAATGTGTGAAAGAACAAAACAATGATTTTCTTCTTTCTGTATACATGCAATACGCCATCTACCTCAGGACCTGGCATCATGTACGGAAGAGCAACACTGCAGGAGGCATGCAAGCTGCAAACAACACACACAAACCAAACTGCAAGACCACATCTGGATGCAAGGTTTTCTTCAATTTATACTTTAGGAGGATAGTAGTCTTGAATCACTTTAATTCATGGCAATACCTGATATTCAAATTATATTGAAGTTTTGTTTCTTACAATTTGGGTGGAGGGGTGAGGAACGAACTCAGAGCATCCACACTGAACTTATGCCCCAAACGCTTTTTTTTTTTTTTTGAGGCAGATTCTCACTAAATTGACCAGCTAGCCTCAAAGTTTCTATCGTTACTGCCTCAGCTTCTGGAGCAGCTGGGATTACAGGCCTGTACCACCACACCCAGCCTTATTTCGTTTTTAAAATCTGTATCCCCAACAACTGTGATCTACTCAGGGAGATGAAACATCTTATTTTTTAAATTCTCAAGCTCTATGAAATGTCACTGAATGGATAAAATAAATAATTTCTCAATTTCATTTTAATTTTTACTTCATTTTGTAAATTTCATTTCTTATTAGCACATGTCTGCAGTATATACCGTTTACACTCCTTGTGTGGAGCTGATACATGTACACAACACATCTTGTCCTTTTTTCCTTTCCCTTCCCTCTCCTCTCACCTCCTTCCATCTCTTGATCCGCTTTCCACTAAAGAAAGACGCAGCTGTTTCCTATTAACTATCTTTTATTTTGCTCTTTACTTGTAATTTGAGTTTCTCATACAAAAGAAACAGTGCAATATTTAAACTCCTGTGCCTGATTTACAGAAAAAGGGACTTTACAAAAACCAAACGGTTAGAAAATACAAGAATGGGTTGAGGAAGTAGCTCAGCAGTGCCTCACCTGTCTGGCAAGCGTAAGGTCCTGAGTTCAATTCACACACTTCTCAGGAAGTTCGGTATCAAATTATCTGAATATACAACGACAATGACTGAAACTTAGTGATTTGAAATAAACTGTCCAAACTTGTGTAAGTCA